>CM044897.1:55765353-55800518 GCA_024500145.1 Gentiana dahurica var. dahurica | reverse complement strand
AGTACATCAAAGAGAATTACAAATGTTTTTTTCGTACTTTATTTTGTATCCATAGAGTACTTAACGGTGTGATTTTAGATTCCTTGTACAAGGCCATTCTGGCCTCCGTTTTGTATGCCGTTTGCGCCGGCGTGCCTTATTTATTGTTCTGGTCGATATCACAATAGTACTTCAAAGAGAATTACAAACGTTTTTTTCATACTTTTTTGTACCCATAGAGTACTTAACTGTAATATCCCGATTTTTGAAAAAGGGCAATTCGGTCTTTTAGCAAAAATCAGAATATTATGTTATTTTTAATTAAAGGATTTTCAAAAAAAAAAGGAAAAGAAAAAGGGATAAACAAGGATTTTCTTTTTAAGGAAAATAATTAAATAATTAGGTAATTGGGATTATAAAAGGAAAACTAATCCTAATTTTAACCTAGTTGTTTTGACAAAAAAAAAAAAGAGAGAGGGACGCAGAGAGTAGAAGGGAGAGGCGCAGGTTGTGAAAAAAAAAAGGAGAAGAGGCTTTCGATTTTCGAGGCTAATCCGTTGTTCTTTTCATCAGACTCATCAAGAGAGAAAGGATCACCGCGAGACGAGGATCGTTTTGATATCAACAATCCCTAGATCAGTTAACGTTTGATTAAGGTAACGTGGTTTTCTTATCGTATGATTAGGGTTTCGTAAAGTGATAGAGCAATTAGCATCATTGTTTTCATGGTTTTAATTCGTTTAAGACGATGTCGGGTTGAATTTGAGTAGAAAGAAGCAGAGCGCAGAAAAACCGTAACGTTGTTGAAAAAAAAAAATAAAAAAAAATATAATTAGGCTCGGTCGACCGAACCAAGCCTTCCGGTCGACCGAGTGTCATGAAATCTGTATAGATAGATTTTGTGACTGTACTGCTATTTTTCCCAGTATCGGACGGTAGGTTTGTCTGGACAGGGGCTATTACAGTACTGTTTTTCTTTCCTTTTTATGTGTTTCAAGCTTTATAATAGTGTGTTTAATGCATAACCTTACGTGACAAAGCTCTGAACTAGCTTCTGGTGCGTTTAGTTCCGGCACCACATGGATTCCCTAAAAAGATGAAGTGTGGGACCACTGGAAGCTTCGGATTTGCCTTGTGCTTCGATAAGCTAGGGTTTATCGATGTCTGTGTAATTGCTAGGGCTTGTCCGTGTCTAGGGGTCTAAGTACGAGGGTAGGAAGTGTGAGGGAGCTTACCTGAAAACACTTAGGTGGCTAGTTAAACATCTAATCAAACATATGTGCTAGATTAATAAGCTTAAACATCATGCAATGCTTGGTGAGGCATAGTACAATATCGCGATGTGTTCTCTGACCAGACAAAGTAGATTGTACCCACGCCGGTCAATCGATTGGCCAGATAAAGCGTCTGGTGCATTCTGCCGGTTATCACACTATCGGGACTCAGATATTCCCGGGGCTACTAGAGCGTGTCTCTAAGTAGGTTGCACCCAGTTGTCCTAGTACATCCTATTACTAGGCGTAGTGCCCTTGTTATTCATGATGTAACAAACTTGAGCTAAGCTAGATACCTTTGGAACCTCATGTTATGCAATGAACATAATATGATAGTTAGCTAGGGCTAATAACGGAAATGAGTTAATAAAAGACGGCGTTGCTTTTATTTCTTTATGAGACCAGAGTTGTACGATCTTCTACGCGTTACTGAGTACTTATGTACTTACCCCGTTACTTTATGTTTGTCTTTCCCTTTCCCCAAAGAAGATGAATAGGTTGTTACGGCTGATGAGTTCTTTGACGAGGATGTGTGAGATGGAGCTCTTGAAGACTTAGTTCCTTTAGTTTTGCTTTCTTTCAATAATGTTGTTGATTCAAGTTCAAACAATGTTGTCTTTCTTTTGGATTAGTTCTGGTTGAGTTCTTTTGAGATCTCTTGGGATTTGAATATTGGATGATTAGTTTTCTTTATTGGATTTAGTTTCACAGCATTGAAAACCGTGCGTTCGATCTTTTGTCTTTTGTTTTTCCCGGGTCGTTTTATCTTCCGTGTCGTTTTAGTTCTGATGTATGACGTAAGGCTTACATATATTATTGAATTTATTTGATAATATATGTGCCGAGCGCTCTTTCCGGATAAGGACTCGGTGTCTGGGAACGGGGCGTTACAGTTGGTATCAGAGCGAAAGGTTTTCCTTGCTGTGTAGGACTTGATTTTCTTTAAGATAAGGTTAGAGCTTTAGTAACCCTTCTTTCTCTTGGCTACAGGATGGTGCTTACTAGAGGAGGAGCTAGTTCGTATAACGCTGAGGCAGATAATACCCAGACAAGTAACGCAGAGACGGATTTTACTGAGGTTGTGGTTCCAAGAAGGAGGAGGAGTGGGCCAGCTACTCAGGTTCCTCCGGTCACTCAAGTGAACAACCCCAGTCATGGTGGAAATCAAGGACCAAGTAATTCTGTTAGAGGTCGAGTGGAACAAGCGGGTCCTTCAAGGTTTAGCACCCGCGTACCAGTTTCTACATCAGCCCCAAGGACCACCACTTGGACCGGATTGGGACTTTCTAACCCACCGGCCAGTCAGTTCTTCAGTTATCCACAGGTATCCATGTTTCCGTCTACACCGATGAGTTTCACTCCTCAGCCGACAATTCGACCTCCACCACCACCTAGATCGAGTTCTTTCGTAGCACCTGGCTACACCCAGCCGCAGCAGAGTTATCGGAATGCCCCACCGGTACAGCAGCAGTTTCAGCATCAGCAGTTTGGGGGTTATGATAGACCAATAGATTGGTATGAGAAAGTGAAGAAGCATAGGGTACCAGAGTTCTTCGGTAATGTTGAGCCAGCAGCAGCAGACTTGTGGCTACGTCAGTTTGAAAAGTCTTGTAGAAACATGAGGGCCCCAGAATCTGAATGGGCTCAGTTGGCAGTATCTTTGTTGGCAGGTAATGCAGAGAGTTGGATGGAGTCTTATGAGCAAGCTAATCCTAGAATCACAGATTTGGCGGTATTCAAGGATTTGTTCTATCAGGAATACTTCCCTAGAACGGCACAAAATGCAAAGGCCAACGAGTTTCTGAGTTTGAAACAGGGAAGAAATACTACAGTGACACAGTACTCGCAGAAGTTTCACGAGCTGGGCAGATTCTACCCCGAGATTATGAAGAGTGAAGAGAAAAAGATTGACAAGTTCATGGAAGGATTGTCACATGAAGTGGCTAAGGGCATGCTAGGAGATAGACCTACTAGCATGGAAAGCGTCATGGATAGAGCATTGACAGCGGAAAGGTTTGCCAACAGGCCGACAGTTGTAGTTGGGGACAAGAGGCCATTCTCAAATTTTCAAGGAGGTAATAGAGGGGCGCCACAGCAGAATGTGAAGAAGACAGGGAGTTTAGCAATGAAGAGTTCGACAAGTGGGACGCCACCAGTTTGTGCTAAGTGTAACAAGGCACACACAGGAGATTGCATGGCTGGTAGCTTGAATTGTTTCCACTGCGGGGAAGCGGGACACTACTCGAGGGCGTGTCCTAAGAAGCTATCACAGGGAAATCAGGCAGGAGGGCGAAGTAACCAGCAGGGTAGTCGTCCTACAGGTAGCAGACCAGTTCGTGTTTTTGCAACAGATGCGGAGCCAGAGGAGTTAGATGACTTTGTGGTGACAGGTACTTTTCAGTGTTTGTGTTTCTTATAAATATTTAATATGATATAGCGCGCATATGATATTACATATTTATACGTAAATTGATTCACTTTTAGGTACCATAATCATAGATAATCTAGCAGTTTCAGCTCTGTTTGATACCGGAGCTTCAGGAACTTTTGTTTCTTCAAACATAGTTAAGAAGTTAAACCTACCGCTTAAGGAGTTGGAGAGACCCTTGAGTATATCCACCCCTTTGGGCCGAGTCACCAGGTGTGCTCAAGTCACACCCTCAGTCGACATTAGAGTTGGGACTTACAAGTGCCAGCATGCCCTGACGGTGTTGGATTTCTCAGACTTTGATGTTATCCTAGGTATGGACTGGTTGTCTAAGAACCATTTCTATTTGGATTGCAAAGGCAAGAGAGTAATCTTTAAAGTTCCAGGAAAATCAGCTAAGACTTTTCAGGGTACCGTATACAAGCCTAGCAAGAAACAGCGTCCGATCATCTCAGCAGTTAAAGCTTTAAAAGCCTTGAGGCAGGGTTGCCAAGGTTTTGTGGTGTACGCGCTAGATAAGGAAAAGCTCAAACCCGAGTTAGGAGAGACTCGTGTAGCTAAGGACTTTCCTGAAGTTTTCCCGGAAGATTTGCCAGGACACATGCCTGATAGGGCCATAGAGTTTGAGATCGAGTTGATCGCAGGAGCTTCACCAGTAGCTAAAGCACCATACAGGATGGCACCAGCTGAGTTGAAAGAGTTGAAGATTCAGCTTAAGGAGATGTTAGAGAAAAACATCATCCAGCCAAGTACATCACCATAGGGAGCACCGGTTTTGTTTGTAAAGAAGAAAGATGGGAGTATGCGTTTGTGTATCGACTACAGAGAGTTAAATAAACTGACGGTCAAGAATAAGTATCCTTTACCAAGGATTGATGATCTGTTTAGTCAGTTGCAAGGTAAGAAGGTGTTCTCTAAGATTGATCTTAGGTCCGGTTATCATCAGTTGAAGATTAAGGTGTCAGATATACCTAAGACAGCCTTCAGTATGAGGTATGGACATTATGAGTTTTTGGTCATGCCGTTTGGACTCACTAATGCTCCATCGAAGTTCATGGACCTAATGCAAAGAGTTTTCATGCCTTATCTCGACAAGTTTGTGATTGTCTTCATAGACGACATTTTGGTATACTCTAAAGACGAGGAAGAGCATGAAGAACACCTAAGGATAGTGCTACAAACCTTAAAAGAGAACAAGCTGTATGCCAAGTTTTCCAAGTGCGAGTTTTGGTTGGATCAAGTCAGTTTTCTTGGGCATATAGTTTCTGGAGAAGGTATTAAAGTGGATCCAGCAAAGATAGAAGCTGTCTCTAAGTGGCCTAGACCGACATCAGTAACAGAGATAAGGAGTTTCTTGGGTCTAGCAGGGTATTACCGGAAGTTTGTAAAGGATTTCTCGAAGATAGCTACACCTCTTACGAGACTTACTCAGAAGAACGTCAAGTATGAGTGGACTGATGAATGTGAGGAAGCTTTTCAGACTTTGAAAGAAAAGTTGACCACAGCTCCTGTGTTGGCGTTACCGGAGGTTTTTGATAATTATGATGTTTATACAGATGCGTCGGGTCAAGGTTTGGGTTGTGTTTTGATGCAGTCAGGAAAGGTGATTGCTTATGCATCTAGGCAGCTAAAAGTGCATGAGAAGAATTATCCTACACACGACTTGGAGTTGGCAGCAGTGGTGTTTGCTCTGAAGCTTTGGAGACACTATTTGTATGGTGTCAAGACAAGGATCTTCACGGATCATAAGAGCCTTAAGTTCTTCTTTACTCAGGAGAATCTGAACATGAGACAAAGAAGATGGTTAGAGTTTGTGAAAGACTACGACTTGGACATTCAATACCACCCGGGTAAGGCGAATGTCGTAGCAGATGCACTTAGCCGGAGAGCGGTTAATGCTATCACCACCTTACAAGAAGTTGTGGATCAGTTGGATAGAATGCAGATTGAAGTGGTTGAGCAGAAGGATGAAGACCAGTTTATGGCGCCATTGATGGCGAGGTCGGATCTGCTAGATGAAATACGGTTTAAACAAGATAAGGACCCGGTGATGGTTAATTTGAAGCGTGTGGCCGAGAAAAACCCACAGTGGGTTATCGGTTGGACAAGAGTAGTTATCTTTGGTATGGAGACCGTTTGTGTGTACCAGATGTGGATGGTCTAAGAGAGAAGGTTATGGATGAGGCTCACAAGATTGCTTTTCCGGTTCATCCCGGAGCCACTAAGATGTATAGAGATCTCAAGGAAAGATACTGGTGGCCTGGTATGAAGTTAGGGATCGCAGAGTTCGTGGCGAGATGCGATACATGTCAGAGGGTGAAAGCAGAACATAAAAGGCCAGGAGGTTTGCTGAAACCTTTGGAGATACCGGAATGGAAATGGGAGAATATCACGATGGATTTCATCACCGGTTTGCCTAAGACGAAGGGAGGTCATGACATGATTTGGGTGATTGTGGATAGACTTACCAAATCAGCCCATTTCTTGCCATGTAAAGTGGACATGCCTATAAAGAAGTTCGCTACTATGTACATCGACAATATAGTGAGGCTTCATGGAGTGCCCTTATCTATTGTATCCGACAGGGATAGTAGATTTATCAGTCGCTTCTGGAAGGGTTTACAGAAAGCTTTTGGAACGAAGACTGATTTGAGCACCGCGTTTCATCCTCAGACGGATGGGCAGTCCGAGAGAACGATTCAGACTCTTGAGGATATGCTTAGAGCTTGTGTTTTGGATGCCGGAGGTTCATGGATAGATTACCTCAACTTAGCGGAGTTTGCCTACAATAACAGTTACCACGCAAGTTTGGGAATGCCACCTTTTGAGGCCTTGTATGGTAGGAAGTGCAGGACTCCACTTTATTGGGATGAAGTAGGAGAGAAACACATCACAGGGCCGGAGATGGTTCAGCAAGCCAAGGAGAAGATCGAGTTGATAAGGAAGAATCTGAAAGCCGCACAAGATCGCCAAAAGAGTTGGGCCGACGTTAGAAGAAGACCGCTAGAGTTTGAGGTCGGGGATAGAGTTTACCTTCGAGCGTCTCCAATGAAGGGTGTCAAGAGGTTCGGACAGAAAGGAAAGCTAAGTCCAAGGTACGTAGGACCTTTTGACGTCATTGAAAGAATTGGGAAGTTGGCTTATAGACTACGGTTACCAGAATCGATGTCTAGAGTCCACAATGTTTTTCATGTATCTATGCTTTGGAAATGTCTATCTAAAGTGGACGTGGAATCTGAGATTGATCCGGAAGTGTTGCAAGATAATCTATCATACGTGGAGAAGCCGATTAAGATTTTGGATAGGAAGGAAAAGATGATAAAGAGGCGAGTGATCCCGTTAGTGTTAGTGCAATGGAGCAATCATGCACCGACGGAAGCCACTTGGGAAGTGGAAGCGGACATGATCGATGAGTTCCCAGAGTTCCCTCATCTCCCAGGTATGTTCTAGTTTCGAGGACGAAACTCCTCTTAAGGGGGGAGGAATGTAATATCCCGATTTTTGAAAAAGGGCAATTCGGTCTTTTAGCAAAAATCAGAATATTATGTTATTTTTAATTAAAGGATTTTCAAAAAAAAAAGGAAAAGAAAAAAGGATAAACAAGGATTTTCTTTTTAAGGAAAATAATTAAATAATTAGGTAATTGGGATTATAAAAGGAAAACTAATCCTAATTTTAACCTAGTTGTTTTGACAAAAAAAAAAGAGAGAGGGACGCAGAGAGTAGAAGGGAGAGGCGCAGGTTGTGAAAAAAAAAAAAGGAGAAGAGGCTTTTGATTTTCGAGGCTAATCCGTTGTTCTTTTCATCAGACTCATCAAGAGAGAAAGGATCACCGCGAGACGAGGATCGTTTTGATATCAACAATCCCTAGATCGGTTAACGTTTGATTAAGGTAACGTGGTTTTCTTATCGTATGATTAGGGTTTCGTAAAGTGATAGAGCAATTAGCATCATTGTTTTCATGGTTTTAATTCGTTTAAGACGATGTCGGGTTGAATTTGAGTAGAAATAAGCAGAGCGCAGAAAAACCGTAACGTTGTTGAAAAAAAAAAAAAAAATATAATTAGGCTCGGTCGACCGAACCAAGCCTTCCGGTCGACCGAGTGTCATGAAATCAGTATAGATAGATTTTGTGACTGTACTGCTATTTTTCCCAGTATCGGACAGTAGGTTTGTCTGGACAGGGGCTATTACAGTACTGTTTTTCTTTCCTTTTATGTGTTTCAAGCTTTATAATAGTGTGTTTAATGCATAACCTTACGTGACAAAGCTCGAACTAGCTTCTGGTGCGTTTAGTTCCGGCACCACATGGATTCCCTAAAAGATGAAGTGTGGGACCACCGGAAGCTTCGGATTTGCCTTGTGCTTCGATAAGCTAGGGTTTATCGATGTCTGTGTAATTGCTAGGGCTTGTCCGTGTCTAGAGGTCTAAGTATGAGGGTAGGAAGTGTGAGGAGCTTACTCGAAAACACTTAGGTGGCTAGTTAAACATCTAATCAAACATATGTGCTAGATTAATAAGCTTAAACATCATGCAATGCTTGGTGAGGCATAGTACAATATCGCGATGTGTTCTCTGACCAGACAAAGTAGATTGTACCCACGCCGGTCAATCGATTGGCCAGATAAAGCGTCTGGTGCATTCTGCCGGTTATCACACTATCGGGACTCAGATATTCCCGGGGCTACTAGAGCGAGTCTCTAAGTAGGTTGCACCCAGTTGTCCTAGTACATCCTATTACTAGGCGTAGTGCCCTTGTTATTCATGATGTAACAAACTTGAGCTAAGCTAGATACCTTTGGAACCTCATGTTATGCAATGAACATAATATGATAGTTAGCTAGGGCTAATAACGGAAATGAGTTAATAAAAGACGGCGTTGCTTTTATTTCTTTATGAGACCAGAGTTGTACGATCTTCTACGCATTACTAAGTACTTATGTACTTACCCCGTTACTTTATGTTTGTCTTTCCCTTTCCCCAAAGAAGATGAACAGGTTGTTACGGCTGATGAGTTCTTTGACGAGGATGTGTGAGATGGAGCTCTTGAAGACTTAGTTCCTTTAGTTTTGCTTTCTTTCAATAATGTTGTTGATTCAAGTTCAAACAATGTTGTCTTTCTTTTGGATTAGTTCTGGTTGAGTTCTTTTGAGATCTCTTGGGATTTGAATGTTGGATGATTAGTTTTCTTTATTGGATTTAGTTTCACAGCATTGAAAACCGTGCGTTCGATCTTTTGTCTTTTGTTTTTCCCGGGTCGTTTTATCTTCCGTGTCGTTTTAGTTCTGATGTATGACGTAAGGCTTACATATATTATTGAATTTATTTGATAATATATGTGCCGAGCGCTCTTTCCGGATAAGGACTCGGTGTCTGGGAACGGGGCGTTACATTAACGGTGTGATTTTTGATTCCTTGTACAAGGCCATTCTGGCCTCCGTTTTGCTTGCCGTTTGCACAGGCGTGCCTTATTTATCGTTCTGGTCGATATCACAACATTACTTCAAAGAGAATTACAAACGTTTTTTTCGTACTTTATTTTGTACCCATAGAGTACTTAACGGTGTGATTTTTGATTCCTGGTACAAGGCCATTCTGGACTCCGTTTTGCTTGCCGTTTACGCCGACGTGCCTTTTTTTTTATCGTTCTGGTCGATATCACATGAGTACTTCAAAGAGAATTACAAACGTTTTTTTTGTACCCATATAGTAAATAACAGTGTGATTTTTGATTCCTTGTACAAGGCCATTCTGGCCTCCGTTTTGCTTGCCGTTTGCGCCGGCGTGCCTTATTTATCGTTCTCATCGATATCACATCAGTACTTCAAAGAGAATTTCAAACGTTTTTTTCATACTTTTTTTTGTACCCATCGAGTACTCAACGGTGTGATTTTTCATTCCTTGTACAAGGCCATTCTGGCCTCCGTTTTGCTTGCCGTTTGCGCCGGCGTGCCTTATTTATCGTTCTGATCGATATCACAACAGTACATCAAAGAGAATTACAAATGTTTTTTTCGTACTTTATTTTGTATCCATAGAGTACTTAACGGTGTGATTTTAGATTCCTTGTACAAGGCCATTCTGGCCTCCGTTTTGCTTGCCGTTAGCGCCGGCGTGCCTTATTTATAGTTCTGGTCGATATCACATCAGTACTTCAAAGAGAATTACAAACGTTTTTTTTCGTACTTTTTTTTGTACCCATAGAGTACTTAACGGTGTGATTTTTGATTCCTCGTACAAGGCCATTCTGGACTCTGTTTTGCTTGCCGTTTGCGCCGACGTGCCTTATTTTTATGGTTTTGGTCGATATCACATCAGTACTTCAAAGAGAATTACAAACATTTTTTTTGTACCCATATAGTAATTAACAGTGTGATTTTTGATTCCTTGTACACGGCCATTCTAGCCTCCGTTTTGCTTGCCGTTTGCGCCGGCGTGCCTTATTTATCGTTCTGGTCGATATCACATCATTACTTCAAAAAGAATTTCAAACGTTTTTTTTCATACTTTTTTTTGTACCCATAGAGTACTTAACGGTGTGATTTTTGATTTCTAGTACAAGGCCATTCTGGCCTCCGTTTTGATTGCCGTTTGCGCAGGCGTGCCTTATTTATCGTTTTGGTCGATATCACAACAGTACTTCAAAGAGAATTGCAAAAGTTTTTTTCGTACTTTATTTTGTACCCATAGAGTACTTAATAGTGTGATTTTAGATTCCTTGTACAAGGCCATTCTGGCCTCCGTTTTACTTTCCGTTTGCGCCGGCGTGCCTTATTTATCGTTCTGGTCGATATCACATCAGTACTTCAAAGAGAATTACAAACGTTTTTTCGTACTTTTTTTCGTACCCATAGACTACCTAACTGTGTGATATTTGATTCCTTGTACAAGGCCATTCTGGCCTCCGTTTTGCTTGCCGTTTGCGCCGGCGTGCCTTATTTATCGTTCTGGTCGATATCACATCAGTACTTCAAAGAGAATTACAAACGTTTTATTTCGTACTTTTTTTCGTACCCATAGAGTACTTAACTGTGTGATATTTGATTCCTTGTACAAGGCCATTCTGGCCTCCGTTTTGCTTGCCGTTTGCGCCGGTGCCTTATTTATCGTTCTGGTCGATATCACATCAGTACTTCAAAGAGAATTACAAACATTTTTTTTTCATACTTTTTTTCGTACCCATAGAGTACTTAACAGTGTGATTTTTTATTCCATGTACAAGGCCATTCTGGTCTCCGTTTTGCTTGCCGTTTGGGCCGGCGTGACATATTTATCGTTCTGGTCGATATCACATCAATACTTCAAAGAGAATTACAAACTTTTTTTTGTACCCATAGAGTAATTAACGGTGTGATTTTTGATTCCATGTACAAGACCATTCTGGCCTCCGTTTTGCTTGCCGTTTGCGCCGGCGTGCATTATTTATCGTTCTGGTCGATATCACATCAGTACTTCAAAGTGAATTACCAACGTTTTTTTTCATACTTTTTTGTACCCATAGAGTACTTAACGGTGTGATTTTTGATTCCTTGTACAAGGCAATTCTGGCCTCCGTTTTGCTTGCCGTTTGCGCTGACGTTCCTTTTTTTATCGTTCTGGTCGATATCACTTCAGTACTTCAAAGAGAATTACAAACGTTTTTTTTGTACCCATATAGTAAATAACAGTGTGATTTTTGATTCCTTGTACAAGGCCATTCTGGCCTCCGTTTTGCTTGCCGTTTGCGCCGGCGTGCCTTATTTATCGTTCTCATCGATATCACATCAGTACTTCAAAGAGAATTTCAAACGTTTTTTCATACTTTTTTGTACCCATCGAGTACTCAACGGTGTGATTTTTCATTCCTTGTACAAGGCCATTCTGGCCTCCGTTTTGCTTGCCGTTTGCGCCGGCGTGCCTTATTTATCGTTCTGATCGATATCACAACAGTACATCAAAGAGAATTACAAATGTTTTTTTCGTACTTTATTTTGTATCCATAGAGTACTTAACGGTGTGATTTTAGATTCCTTGTACAAGGCCATTCTGGCCTCCGTTTTGTATGCCGTTTGCGCCGGCGTGCCTTATTTATCGTTCTGGTCGATATCACATCAGTACTTCAAAGAGAATTACAAACGTTTTTTTCATACTTTTTTTGTACCCATAGAGTACTTAACGGTGTGATTTTTGATTCCTTGTACAAGGCCATTCTGGCCTCCGTTTTGCTTGCCGTTTGCGCAGGCGTGCCTTATTTATCGTTCTGGTCGATATCACAACATTACTTCAAAGAGAATTACAAACGTTTTTTTTGTACTTTATTTTCTACCCATAGAGTACTTAACGGTGTGATTTTAGATTCCTTGTACAAGGCCATTCTGGCCTCCGTTTTGCTTGGCGTTTGCGCCGGCGTGCTTTATTTATCGTTCTGGTCGATATCACATCAGTACTTCAAAGAGAATTACAAACGTTTTTTTTCATACTTTTTTTTGTACCCATAGAGTACATAACGGTGTGATTTTTGATTCCTCGTACAAGGCCATTCTGGACTCTGTTTTGCTTGCCGTTTGCGCCGACGTGCCTTATTTTTATGGTTTTGGTCGATATCACATCAGTACTTCAAAGAGAATTACAAACATTTTTTTTGTACCCATATAGTAATTAACAGTGTGATTTTTGATTCCTTGTACACGGCAATTCTAGCCTCCGTTTCGCTTGCCGTTTGCGCCGGCGTGCCTTATTTATCGTTCTGGTCGATATCACATCATTACTTCAAAGAGAATTTCAACGTTTTTTTTCATACTTTTTTTGTACCCATAGAGTACTTAACGGTGTGATTTTTGATTCCTAGTACAAGGCCATTCTGGCCTCCGTTTTGATTGCCGTTTGCGCAGGCGTGCCTTATTTATCGTTTTGGTCGATATCACAACAGTACTTCAAAGAGAATTCCAAAAGTTTTTTTCAAACTTTATTTTGTACCCATAGAGTACTTAATAGTGTGATTTTAGATTCCTTGTACAAGGCCATTCTGGCCTCCGTTTTACTTTCCGTTTGCGCCGGCGTGCCTTATTTATCGTTCTGGTCGATATCACATCAGTACTTCAAAGAGAATTACAAACTTTTTTTTCGTACTTTTTTTCGTACCCATAGAGTACTTAACTGTGTGATTTTTGATTCCTTGTACAAGGCCATTCTGGCCTCCGTTTTGCTTGCCGTTTGCGCCGGCGTGCCTTATTTATCGTTCTGGTCGATATCACATCAGTACTTCAAAGAGAATTACAAACATTTTTTTCGTACTTTTTTTCGTACCCATAGAGTACTTAACTGTGTGATTTTTGATTCCTTGTACAAGGCCATTCTGGCCTCCGTTTTTCTTGCCGTTTGCGCCGGCGTGCCTTATTTATCGTTCTGGTCGATATCACATCAGTACTTCAAAGAGAATTACAAACATTTTTTTTTCATACTTTTTTTCGTACCCATAGAGTACTTAACAGTGTGATTTTTTATTCCATGTACAAGGCCATTCTGGTCTCCGTTTTGCTTGCCGTTTGGGCCGGCGTGACATATTTATCGTTCTGGTCGATATCACATCAATACTTCAAAGAGAATTACAAACTTTTTTTTGTACCCATAGAGTAATTAACGGTGTGATTTTTGATTCCATGTACAAGACCATTCTGGCCTCCGTTTTGCTTGCCGTTTGCGCCGGCGTGCATTATTTATCGTTCTGGTCGATATCACATCAGTACTTCAAAGTGAATTACCAACGTTTTTTTTCATACTTTTTTTTGTACCCATAGAGTACTTAACGGTGTGATTTTTGATTCCTTGTACAAGGCAATTCTGGCCTCCGTTTTGCTTGCCGTTTGCGCTGACGTTCCTTTTTTTATCGTTCTGGTCGATATCACTTCAGTACTTCAAAGAGAATTACAAACGTTTTTTTTGTACCCATATAGTAAATAACAGTGTGATTTTTGATTCCTTGTACAAGGCCATTCTGGCCTCCGTTTTGCTTGCCGTTTGCGCCGGCGTGCCTTATTTATCGTTCTCATCGATATCACATCAGTACTTCAAAGAGAATTTCAAACGTTTTTTTCATACTTTTTTTGTACCCATCGAGTACTCAACGGTGTGATTTTTCATTCCTTGTACAAGGCCATTCTGGCCTCCGTTTTGCTTGCCGTTTGCGCCGGCGTGCCTTATTTATCGTTCTGATCGATATCACAACTGTACATCAAAGAGAATTACAAATGTTTTTTTCGTACTTTATTTTGTATCCATAGAGTACTTAACGGTGTGATTTTAGATTCCTTGTACAAGGCCATTCTGGCCTCCGTTTTGTATGCCATTTGCGCCGGCGTGCCTTATTTATCGTTCTGGTCGATATCACAACAGTACTTCAAAGAGAATTACAAACGTTTTTTTCATACTTTTTTTGTACCCATAGAGTACTTAACGGTGTGATTTTTGATTCCTAGTACAAGGCCATTCTGGCCACCGTTTTGCTTGCCGTTTGCGCAGGCGTGCCTTATTTATCGTTCTGGTCGATATCACAACATTACTTCAAAGAGAATTACAAACGTTTTTTTTGTACTTTATTTTCTACCCATAGAGTACTTAACGGTGTGATTTTAGATTCCTTGTACAAGGCCATTCTGGCCTCCGTTTTGCTTGGCGTTTGCGCCGGCGTGCTTTATTTATCGTTCTGGTCGATATCACATCAGTACTTCAAAGAGAATTACAAACGTTTTTTTTCATACTTTTTTTTGTACCCATAGAGTACTTAACGGTGTGATTTTTGATTCCTCGTACAAGGCCATTCTGGACTCTGTTTTGCTTGCCGTTTGCGCCGACGTGCCTTATTTTTATGGTTTTGGTCGATATCACATCAGTACTTCAAAGAGAATTACAAACATTTTTTTTGTACCCATATAGTAATTAACAGTGTGATTTTTGATTCCTTGTACACGGCAATTCTAGCCTCCGTTTCGCTTGCCGTTTGCGCCGGCGTGCCTTATTTATCGTTCTGGTCGATATCACATCATTACTTCAAAGAGAATTTCAACGTTTTTTTTCATACTTTTTTTGTACCCATAGAGTACTTAACGGTGTGATTTTTGATTCCTAGTACAAGGCCATTCTGGCCTCCGTTTTGATTGCCGTTTGCGCAGGCGTGCCTTATTTATCGTTTTGGTCGATATCACAACAGTACTTCAAAGAGAATTCCAAAAGTTTTTTTCAAACTTTATTTTGTACCCATAGAGTACTTAATAGTGTGATTTTAGATTCCTTGTACAAGGCCATTCTGGCCTCCGTTTTACTTTCCGTTTGCGCCGGCGTGCCTTATTTATCGTTCTGGTCGATATCACATCAGTACTTCAAAGAGAATTACAAACGTTTTTTTTCGTACTTTTTTTTGTACCCATAGAGTACTTAACGGTGTGATATTTGATTCCTTGTACAAGGCCATTCTGGACTCCGTTTTGCTTGCCGTTGCGCGCGTGCCTTATTTATCGTTATGGTCGATATCACATCGATTACTTCAAAGAGAATTACAAATGTTTTTTCGTACTTTTTTCGTACCCATAGAGTACTTAACGGTGTGATATTTGATTCCTTGTACAAGGCCATTACGGCCTCCGTTTTTCTTACCGTTTCTTGGTGCCTTATTTATCTTTCTGGTCGATATCACATCAGTACTTCAAAGAGAATTACAAACATTTTTTTTTCATACTTTTTTTCGTACTTCAAAGAGAATTACAAGCATTTTTTTTTGTACCTATAGAGTAATTAACAGTGTGATTTTTGATTCCTTGTACAAGGCCATTCTGGCCTCCGTTTTGCTTGCCGTTTGCGCCGGCGTGCCTTATTTATCGTTATGGTCGATATCACATCAGTACTTCATAGAGAATTTCAAATGTTTTTTTTCATACTTTTTTTGTACCCATAGAGTACTCAACGGTGTGATTTTTGATTCCTTGTACAGGTCCATTCTGGCCTCCGTTTTGTTCGCCGTTTGCGCCGGCGTGCCTTATTTATTGTTCTGGTCGATATCACAACAGTACTTTAAAGAGAATTACAAACGTTTTTTTTTCATACTTTTTTTTGTACCCATAGAGTACTTAACGGTGTGATTTTTTATTCCTTTTACAAGGCCATTCTGGCCTCCGTTTTCCTTGCCGTTTGTGCAGGCGTGCCTTATTTATCGTTCTGGTCGATATCACAACATTACTTCAAAGAGAATTACAAACGTTTTTTTCATACTTTATTTTGTACCCATAGAGTACTTAACGGTGTGATTTTAGATTCCTTGTACAAGGCCATTCTGGCCTCCGTTTTGCTTGCCGTTTGCACCGGCGTGCCTTATTTATCGTTCTGGTCGATATCAAATCAGTACTTCAAAGAGAAGTACAAACGTTTTTTTCGTAATTTTTTTTGTACCCATAGAGTACTTTAACAGTGTGATTTTTGATTCCTTGTACATGGCCATTCTGGCCTCCGTTTTGCTTGCCGTTTGCGCCGGCGTGCCTTATTTATCGTTCTGGTCGACATCGCATCAGTACTTCAAAGAGAATTAAAAACGTTTTTTTTTTCGTTTTTTTTGTACCCATAGAGTAATTAACGGTGTGATTTTTAATTCCTTGTACAAGGCTATTCTGGCCTCCGTTTTGCTTGCCGTTTGCACCGGCATCCCTTATTTATCGTTCTGGTCGATATCACATCAGTACTACAAAAAGGGAATTAATTACGAACGTTTTTTTCATACATTTTTTTGTACCCAAAGAGTACTTAATGGTGTGATTTTTGATTCCTTGTACAAGGCCATTCTGGCATCCATTTTGCTTGCAGTTTGTGCCGGCGTGCCTTATTTATCGTTCTGGTCGATATCACATCAATACTTCAAAGAGAATTACAAACGTTTTTTTCCTACTTTTTTTTGTACCCATAGAGTACTCAATGGTGTGATTTTTCATTCCTTGTACAAGGCCATTCTGGCCTCCGTTTTGCTTGCCGTTTGCGCCGGCGTGCCTTATTTATCGTTCTGATCGATATCACAACAGTACATCAAAGAGAATTACAAATGTTTTTTTCGTACTTTATTTTGTATCCATAGAGTACTTAACGGTGTGATTTTAGATTCCTTGTACAAGGCCATTCTGGCCTCCGTTTTTTATGCCGTTTGCGCCGGCGTGCCATATTTATCGTTCTGGTCGATATCACAACAGTACTTCAAAGAGAATTACAAACATTTTTTTCATACTTTTTTTGTACCCATAGAGTACTTAACGGTGTGATTTTTGATTCCTTGTACAAGGCCATTCTGGCCTCCGTTTTGCTTGCCGTTTGCGCAGGCGTGCCTTATTTATCGTTCTGGTCGATATCACAACATTACTTCAAAGAATTACAAACATTTTTTTTCGTACTTTATTTTGTACCCATAGAGTACTTAACGGTGTGATTTTAGATTCCTTGTACAAGGCCATTCTGGCCTCCGTTTTGCTTGCCGTTTGCGCCGGCGTGCCTTATTTATCGTTCTGGTGGATATCACATCAGTACTTCAAAGAGAATTACAAACGTTTTTTTTCATACTTTTTTTTGTACCCATAGAGTACTTAATGGTGTGATTTTTGATTCCTCGTACAAGGCCATTCTGGACTCTGTTTTGCTTGCCGTTTGCGCCGACGTGCCTTATTTTTATGGTTCTGGTCGATATCACATCAGTACTTCAAAGAGAATTACAAACATTTTTTTTGTACACATATAGTAATTAACAGTGTGATTTTTTATTCCTTGTACACGGCCATTCTGGCCTCCGTTTTGCTTGCCGTTTGCGCCGGCGTGCCTTATTTATCGTTCTGGTCGATATCACATCAGTACTTCAAAGAGAATTACAAACGCTTTTTTTCATACTTTTTTTCGTACCCATAGAGTACTTAACTGTGTGATTTTTGATTCCTTGTACAAGGCCATTCGGCCTCCGTTTTACATGCCGATTGCGCCGGCGTGTCTTATTTATCGTTCTGGTCGATAACACATCAGAAATTCAATGGGAATTACAAACGTTTTTTTCGTACTTTCTTTCGTACCCATAGAGTACTTAACTGTGTGATTTTTGATTCCTTGTACAAGGCCATTCTGGCCTCCGTTTTACTTTCCGTTTGCGCCGGCGTGCCTTATTTATCGTTCTGGTCGATATCACATCAGTACTTCAAAGAGAATTACAAACGTTTTTTTTCGTACTTTTTTTTGTACCCATAGAGTACTTAACGGTGTGATATTTGATTCCTTGTACAAGGCCATTCAGGACTCCGTTTTGCTTGCCGTTTGCGCCCGCGTGCCTTATTTATCGTTATGGTCGATCTCACATCAGTACTTCAAAGAGAATTACAAATGTTTTTTTCGTACTTTTTTTCGTACCCATAGAGTACTTAACGGTGTGATATTTGATTCCTTGTACAAGGCCATTCTGGCCTCCGTTTTTCTTGCCGTTTGCGCCGGGTGCCTTATTTATCGTTCTGGTCGATATCACATCAGTACTTCAAAGAGAATTACAAACATTTTTTTTTTCATACTTTTTTTCGTACCCATAGAGTACTTAACAGTGTGATTTTTTATTCCATGTACAAGGCCATTCTGGTCTCCGTTTTGCTTGCCGTTTGGGCCGGCGTGACATATTTATCGTTCTGGTCGATATCACATCAATACTTCAAAGAGAATTACAAACTTTTTTTTGTACCCATAGAGTAATTAACGGTGTGATTTTTGATTCCTTGTACAAGACCATTCTGGCCTCCGTTTTGCTTGCCGTTTGCGCCAGCGTGCATTATTTATCGTTCTGGTCGATATCACATCAGTACTTCAAAGTGAATTACCAACGTTTTTTTTCATACTTTTTTTTTGTACCCATAGAGTACTTAACAGTATGATTTTTGATTCCTTGTACAAGGCAATTCTGGCCTCCGTTTTGCTTGCCGTTTGCGCCGACGTTCCTTTTTTTATCGTTCTGGTCGATATAACTTCAGTACTTCAAAGAGAATTACAAACATTTTTTTTGTACCTATAGAGTAATTAACTGTGTGATTTTTGATTCCTTGTACAAGGCCATTCTGGCCTCCGTTTTGCTTGCCGTTTGCGCCGGTGTGCCTTATTTATCGTTCTGGTCGATATCACATCAGTACTTCATAGAGAATTTCAAATGTTTTTTTCATACTTTTTTTTGTACCCATAGAGTACTCAACGGTGTGATTTTTGATTCCTTGTACAAGTCCATTCTGGCCTCCGTTTTGTTTGCCGTTTGAGCCGGCGTGCCTTATTTATTGTTCTGGTCGATATCACAACAGTACTTTAAAGAGAATTACAAACGTTTTTTTTCATACTTTTTTTTGTACCCATAGAGTACTTAACGGTGTGATTTTTTATTCCTTGTACAAGGCCATTCTGGCCTCCGTTTTGCTTGCCGTTTGTGCAGGCGTGCCTTATTTATCGTTCTGGTCGATATCACAACATTACTTCAAAGAGAATTACAAACGTTTTTTTCGTACTTTATTTTGTACCCATAGAGTACTTAACGGTGTGATTTTAGATTCCTTGTACAAGGCCATTCTGGCCTCCGTTTTGCTTGCCGTTTCCACCGGCGTGCCTTATTTATCGTTCTGGTCGATATCACATCAGTAATTCAAAGAGAATTACAAACGTTTTTTTGTAAATTTTTTTTGTACCCATAGAGTACTTTAACAGTGTGATTTTTGATTCCTTTTACATGGCCATTCTGGCCTCCGTTTTGCTTGCCGTTTGCGCCGGCGTGCCTTATTTATCGTTCTGGTCGACATCGCATCAGTACTTCAAAGAGAATTAAAAACGTTTTTTTTTCGTTTTTTTTGTACCCATAGAGTACTTAACGGTGTGATTTTTAATTCCTTGTACAAGGCCATTCGGGCCTCCGTTTTGCTTACCCTTTGCACCGGCATCCCTTATTTATCGTTCTGGTCGATATCACATCAGTACTACAAAAAGGGAATTAATTACGAACGTTTTTTTCATACATTTTTTTGTACCCAAAGAGTACTTAATGGTGTGATTTTTGATTCCTTGTACAAGGCCATTCTGGCATCCATTTTGCTTGCCGTTTGTGCCGGCGTGCCTTATTTATCGTTCTGGTCGATATCACATCAATACTTCAAAGAGAATTACAAGCGTTTTTTTTCGTACTTTTTTTTGTACCCATAGAGTACTTAACGGTGTGATATTTGATTCCTTGTACAAATATCACACCGTTAAGTACTCTATGGGTACAAAAAAAAGTACGAAAAAAAATGTTTGTAATTCTCTTTCAAGTACTGATGTGCATAATTTACTTATCTAGAGGAAAAGCTCAAATCACAATTGAATCATAGTTATTGATTCAAGTCTCAACTATGATTTCATCAAAGGTTTAGACTGTGAAACACCAAGAAGGTGTGAAGGACAGTTGAGTGCAGTCAGGAAGACTGTGTTTGTGATGAGCTGGTGAAGAGTCAAATCAACACTCCAAGGACCAGTGTTTCAATCAATTGTAGAGCAGCAATTCTACCTGTTCTACAAGTGTTTAGATAGTGAAGCTAGGGATTAGTCAAGGACTATCAGTTTAGAACTTTTTGTAACTGGGCCATCTCAAAGAAGTTCTAGTGGAATTTTCCTCCGCATCACAGGGAAAGAGAGGATGTATAGGATTACACCAACTGGAACCTCTATAATTCTTGTTTATTTACTTTACGCATTCACTTACTTCATTAAAGTCTTAATTATCTAATTCTTGTTTTGAAATCGAGTCAACAAACTGTTTGTTAATCTGTATATTATAAAGGCAAATTATATCCGCTGCCGGTTGACTCAGTTTTTTCTTAAGTCAGTTTGACTTAAACTCAGCTTAGTCAGCTTAACTCCACACAGGTTTTTAACTGAACCTTAATTTGCTTAAAATCTAGTTTTGGGAAAGTTTTTGGTGACAAGTTTATTCACCCCCCCTCTAAACTTGTGTTAGCCTTTCCAAGGGACCAACAATTGGTATCGGAGTTGTGCTTCTGTTTTGAAGAGATCCACTACTGAATCTCAGTATCACTTTGTTTGCTTGAAGTAACTGGCCATCTATTTTTCCAGTTGTTGAAAACCCTTACTATATTTAAAATTTAATGGACACATGTAGAATTAGAAGCTGGCTGAATAACCCCCTGACTGACTATTTGCAGAATGTTGTTTATGAATTTTAGGATCAAGTGTTTGAAAGATTCAGTACTACAAGCTCTCACACAAATCCGGAACCTTATTTTAGTTATGATGAAAATATTGAATTTAACGCATATAAAGATGAATCCAGAGGATTTCCATCCTTAAGTGATCTTTCAGAAGAAGCAGAAAAAGAGTGGCTACGAGTAGCTGATTATATAGAAGAAAAATTGACTGAAAACATTACTGAAGATCCATCCATTGCAAAAGCCAAATATATTGATGAGATTCTACCTACGAGTTATGGAGGTGAAAGTGATGAGGAAATTATATTGCTAGGAGCAACACAGGGAGATGCTAATGGGAAGCAAGTTCTTATTGATGATAATTCCTCGAATAAGAATTTATCTATCAAACATCATGAGTTAATTGCATCTACATCAAGCACTCACACTGCCATGAACAATCAGAGAAATGAAGATTTCAATGAAACCTTGGACATACTCATAATGGAATTAGAAGCAATTCAAAAGAATTATGAGAATGTCAAAAAGGAGAAAATTTATTGAAAACTGAAATTTCGAGATTGAATGCTGAGATCAATATAATCAAAACTATTAATGGAACCAAGGTAATTCGACCAACTGATGAATTGACAGAAGTAATAAACATCACAGAATCATCAGTTGATCCAATTCCCATTGTTCAGTTCAAACCTGGAAAACCGTTTGGAGACAGATCAGGTTTAGGGTTTGTTAATCAGTATAATTCTAAGTTTAGACCAAGATCTGTTGCAATGAAATTTGTGACTACTCAACAGTCAGGAACTCAAAAAATTGATAAAGTTATTAGAACCGACAAAAACTCAGTACAACCAAATGCACAAACTAACAGGACTGAAAAATCAGTTGGTAAAATGCACCAAGCCAATAGATTTTACAGGAAGACTCAGAAGGCTGAAAAAGGTAAAACTGATCAGAGATCAGTAAGAAAAATCTTCAAGTCATATCCATCTAAGAATGAAGATCATTCATGGAATAATAGACTCAGAGGGAAAGGAAGACTATTTCCCACTGATGAAGATTGGAATGAACCATCACATCAGTTTCACAAATCAAAAACTATCTAGACAAAACAGGAAAAGCTTGTGAAAACTGACTATACTCCGTCAAATTATCAAGAGAGGTATAAAGTCAAAAATAAAATTATATCATCGAAAACTAATCAGTTAAGACCCAAACAGATATGGGTACCAAAAAATTTCTTAATTTGTTTTGCAGGAAAATATCGGTAACTGGAAACCGAAAAACTGAATTGTATTCACAACTGTGTTTTTGAATAAGTACAAGACTGAACGTGTACAGCTAGAGATACACCGCATCTATCCTACTTACTACTTTCTAGCTACGGATATCAGGAAAAGACGTGATCCTTCCTAATCTCAACCGTCCATCTTTTCCACTTATCTTCTTTTTCACAATCTCAAAACATTTATGACAATACGTTTTAAGTCCCACTCAATTCTTAACTACCTTTCCTACAAATTATAAATAATCCAGAATTTTCTTTTATAATTCCTTACACTCGAATTTTGAATCTATTCTCTAAATCTCCAAATTTTCAAATTCTCAATCAAATCCAGAAAACAATGACTTTCACTCTTGTTGAACCTGGAATGACTATTTCACTTGATCAATTTATTGCAAAATATACTGATCAAACTCTAGCTAAGATAATTGCAGCAAAAATTCAAAAAATCAAAGGATTGGATGCTGTATTCAACATCGATCTATAAAGTGTATGTCTGGAAAGCGTTAGAGACATCTATGAATTTGGAAGTATAGCTATAGAAGGAGAAGACACACACACTTATACCACTACAGTCAATGGTAAACAGATCAAGGTCACCGAAGATCTAATTGCAGAGAAAGGAACATAAGCCATCAAGTTGACCAAAGAACAAAAGGAGAAACTATGGAATGATATAGCAATTGATGCAGAATCCGCAGTTTTACAGACCGGGAGCACAAGTTTACTCAAACCAGAATTCAATTTTCTCTCAAAGATGTTTGCAAATTGTATATTTGGAAATGCAGGAAACTTTAGCAATCTATCTGGAGCAAAGTTGGATTTACTTTATGTGATTTGGTTTGGAGAAAGTTTTAATTGGCAAAGATATCTATTTGATCAATTAGTGGCACAATCAATTGACTTACCCAAGAAGAAGACCGATGTCAAGAAAGGTCGTTTCTATCACAAGAAGACTCTTGCATTAGTGGTCCAAAGAATACTCGACCATTTTGGAATCGCAAAGAGGAAAGAAACATCAGTTTCTGATAGAAAGATTGTTATTAAAGAAGAAAAGGCTGGAAAAAGAAAAGCTGAGGGTTCTGTAAATGAACTCAAAAAGAAGAAAAGCAGAAAATCAGAGAAAATTGTAACTGGAGACGAAGCCTTGAAACAGGTTTAAGAATTAAGAAAAAGAAGGAAACAATTGGAAGATTCGGAGAGAGATAAATCTGATATTGTTTCACCAATAATTGATACTTCAGTTGCTGAAGGATCAGCACAGATTGAAAGAACTGAAGTTATTCTTGGTGAATCTGCCCCAACACCAATAACTGAAGCTTTATCTATTCAAGAACCAGTTTCACATTCACAAGAAATTGAAATGACAAAGGAAACTGAGTTGTCAACAGAGAACAGAATGTTGAAACTGATTTACAAAAGGAAGCTGAGACTCAGGGGGAACAAACCCTGAGAGTTGAACATGATGATGAAGAATCTGACAGTGAAGAAAGACTGATTGATAAAACAACGTTGGATATGCTTTCGTTACTTTCAAAATCCAGATCCACCCCTCAAAAATCCATTTCCAGATTAGAATTTGAAGAATCAGTCAAAGGATTTTCAGCTTCTCAATCTGTGGAAAAAGGAGCTGAAGTAGACTCAAGATCAACTAAACTCATTAACTTGGATGAGCAAGTCAATGAAGAAGAACACATTGAACCAACAATGAAAGAAGTTCCAGTTACTGAATTGGAACTTGAGCCTACTGGGAAACAAGTTGCCGAAGAACTTGTAAGTGAGAAATTTTTGTAAACTGAGCCGACAATCTCAGTCTCAGTCGTTGAAAAAGAGTCATCAGAAATCCCAATCACTGCTGAGGGAGGAACCAGCAGAACTGGTCTTTTGCAAACTGATGATGTTGCAAGAACTGACCCTATGCAAACTGAAGATATTATTCTAGAAGATAACCAGGAGGTCACAAGAGAATCAGGGGAGATTGTCACTCAATCTAAATCATCAACTGATCATGGAGAATTAATGTCAGCTGATTATGAACGATTGCACAAATATCAAACCTAGAAATTCAGTTCCATCGCCAATCAAAGAAGTCAGCTAGTAGAAATGGAAATTACTGAAAAATGGGTATTCGATTTATACAACATTACAAATCTATCAGAGATAATCAATACCGATGAATTTTTGAATCAAGGATATGCACTGATCAGAAATAGTTATTGGAAGGAAACCAGATCTGGTGGAAATTCCAAAAAGAATGATAATGATGATGATGATTCTCAGGAAGATGCCAATCTGCAGAAAGGGATTCTAGCCTCTTTACAAGAAAAGAGAACTGAAACTGATCAGACTACTGATGATGATTCTAGTAGTTCTGAAGAATCCAGTGAAAGCTCCAGTTCTAAAAATATGTCTGATGCACAACAAGAAGGAAAAGAAGGTTATAAATCTCCTACAGACAAGTCTATGCTTGAAATAGCGAGAACAGTGGCAAACATGGCTGGAGAAGAATCAGATGAATAATTTAATGTTCAATTTATCACCTGCAAGAGATGTTGATCAATCAAACTTGGAAGAAATTAGAAAACAATCTGAAGAAAGAAGAAGGTCGGCAGAATACAAGGAAAATTTGAAGCAAGTTGTTATCTCACCTCTAAAGCAAGCTAAATCAACCGAGGTTGAGACAAACAAAGACAATGTCCAACAAGCAGGAAGCTCAAAAGATATACCTACTCAGGTTGATCTCATTAAGTACTATCATAATGAGATAATCAGAATTCAAAAGGATGACAACAGCTTATTTGGAGAAGTCCTAAAGTCCTTAGAAGCTAGTCAAGATGAAAGAATCAAACTTGAAAAGAAGATGGATATCGTCACTAATAACTGTCAAAACACTTTGATTGAGCTTCGGAAGACAACCATTGAGAATGACGCAAGAAGAGATGAAACTCAAGACAGATGGGAAGGTATTCTCAATAATCTGGTTGATAGAATGGTATTAATGGAAGATGGCATGAAGGACTCAGTTGTAGCTCAAACCATTTTGGCATCAACTCAACAAAATCTGAACACTTATATCAGAAGCCTGATTCATATATAGATGATGTCAATAAGGGGGAAGTTTAGACATCTTAAAAGTCCATGCAACTGAGATGCCACAAGTCCTTGCAAACATTGATGATAAACTGTCTGAACTGAAGAAAGCTAGAGGAGAATTCACTGATGAGGAAATGGAGCTAATTGCTAAATACTCAGAGCCCACTGACAAAAGAGTTGGTTTGGATTCTCGTCTCTACAGTCTATTCAGAAATCTACCAGCAAGAGAAGGAGAATCAAGAGAAGAATCTCTAGAAACATTTCTACGTATGTGGAAGATGCTTATGCATTACTGGCACAAACTTAAGAAATGGGAAAGTGATGGTACTATAGATAAAGAATCAAAGAAAGTTGAAAATGCTGAACCTGAATTTGTTCAAAATCTACTAAGAACAGCCACCAGTGAAACACTAAGGGCAACTGTTTTCACTTTCACAGTTCTTTTCAAAAGCAAATTCTTCAGCAAGCACAATTTATCCGAATCATGGAACATATGGGCAAGCATTCATGGAGTTGAAAGCACAAAAACAATGATGCTATGAGAAATGTTGCAGAAACTTATGACAATCAACATAACTTAGCTTTCAAGTAAAAAAGAACTGCCTTTTAGTTCTTTTTATTGTGTTGTATTTTATTACACTACTTTGTAACTCAGTTATCAAATAAATTCTCAGTTTCTCAGTTCATTGTGTTATTTACTGTATTTTGTTTAATCTTTTTGCATTGATTTTAAGGAGGGTATTGACATCATCAAAAGGGGGAAATTGTTGGAAATAAAATTTATGTTTTGATGATGATTCATCACTTATTTATTCGTTGTTCTAAACCCCATTGATGAAGTGTCATAACTAGCTGTTATAGTGCAAAGCAAAAAGATGTCTAGATATTAATGTATAGGATTTTATAGAGTCTGATATTTGTATAGGTTAAATCAGACAAGCACTATAATAGTTCTAGGCCGGGAACTGAGAAAATAAGAAACTGGAATTTAGTTAAACTGAGATTCTATAAGAAACTGAAAATAGAGCACACCAACAGAAAACTGAAGAAGATAAGTTTGCTGAGGGACACAGACTCAGTTGGCTTAACTAGAAGACTGAAGGACTGAGGGTCACAGACTCAGTTATAGAAGATTGAAGAACTGAGGGTTCAAACTCAGTTATGAAGATTACAAGTCGAGACTATAAAGTTAGACTTCAGGAAAGATTGTGGTGACCTAAACTGACTTTATGGATCTTACATGAAGACCTAAGAATCATAAGGACAATGAATTCTTAGAAGATAATTGTTTATGGTGTACTCTGATTAAGTCAATTATAATCAGATGAAAACTGGAGTACTGATATTTGAAGAAGAGTAAAATCTCAGTTAACGCTCCAAGTCAGTCAAGAAACTGACAACTCATATACTCAGTATAAAACTGATAAGGAAACTCAGTTTTATATGTCAGTCATCCAAAAAACTGATAGTACAGTCGAACGTTATAAAGGAAGCGATTCTATTGGATGAAATACTGACAGAGCAGAACGGTCAGAAAATATAGCCGTTACAAGATTCAAGCAGGATGAACGTTAGATAAACCCCTATAAATAGACTACTTCTACAACAACAAGAAGCAAGGCATGAGGAATTAAAAGAATCTATCTAGTCAAGAAAGATCAAATTAAAGGGGAAAGCCAATTTCCAAAGAATTCCTGCTAAGTACTTAATTGCAAGATCAAGAAGTTTCTTCAAATGTTCATTAGCATTCAAGCATTTCAAGATCTATCATTCGAAGATATACAGAGCTGTGCATAATTTACTTATCTAGAAGAAAAGCTCAAATCACAATTGAATCATAGTTATTGATTCAAGTCTCAACTTTGATTTCATCAAAGGTTTAGACTGTGAAACACCAAGAAGGTGTGAAGGATAGTTGAGTGCAGTCAGGAAGACTGTGTTTGTGATGAGCTAGTGAAGAGGCAATTCAACCCTCCAAGGACCAGTGTTTCAAACAATTGTAGAGCAGCAATTCTACCTGTTCTATAAATGTTTAGATAGTGAAACTAGGGATTAGTCAAGGACTATCAGTTTAGAACTTTTTGTAACCGGGCCATCTCAAAGAAGTTCTAGTGGAATTTTCCTCCGCATCAGCGGGGAAGAGAGGACGTAATGGATTACACCACCTAGAACCTCTATAATTCTTGTTTATTTACTTTACGCATTTACTTACTTCATTACAGTCTTAATTATCTAATTCTTGTTCTGAAATCGAGTCAACAAATTGTTTGTTAATCTATATATTATAAAGGCTAATTATATCCGCTGCTGGTTGACTCAAATTTTGCTTAAGTTAGTTTGACTTAAACTCAGCTTAGTCAGCTTAACTCCACACAAGTTTTTAACTGAACCTTAATTTGCTTAAAATCTAGTTTTAGGAAAAAAATTTGGGGACAAGTTTATTCACCCCCCCTCTAAACTTGTGTTAGCCTTTCCAAGGGACCAACAAAACCCTTAAGTAGTAATTGGGTATAAAAAAAGTACGAAAATAGGTTTGTAATTATCTTTGAAGTAACGATGTGATATCGACCACAGCGATAAATAAGGCACAGCGGTGTAAACGGCATGCGAAACGGACACACGAATGGCCTTGTACAAGCAAAAAAAATCACACCGTTAATTAAATAAGACACGGCGGCGCAAACGGCATGCAAATCGGAAACCCGACTGGCATTGTACAAGGAATCAAAAATCATACCGTTAAGTACTTTGTGGGTACAAAAAAAGTACGAAAAAAAAGGTTTGTAATTATCTTTGAATTACTGATGTGATATCGACCCCAACGATAAATAAGGCACGGCGGTGCAAAAGGCAGGCAAAACAGACACTAGAATGGCCATGTACAAGGTATCAAAAATCACACCGTTAAGTACTCAGTGGGTACAAAAAAAAGTATGTAAAAAACGGTTTGTAATTTTCTTTGAAGTACTGATGTGATATCGAACGATAAATAAAGCACGCCGGCGCAAACGGCAAGCAAAACGTATACCCGAATGGCCTTGTACAAGGAATCAAAAATCACACCGTTAAGTACTCTATGGGTACCAAAAAAAATTTTGTAATTCTTTTTGAAGTAACGTTGTTATATCGACCACAACGATAAATAAGGCACGGCGGTGCAAACGGCAGGCGAAACGGACACCTGAATGGCCTTGTACAAGGAATAAAAAATCACACCGTTAAGTAATCATTAGGTACAAAAAAAAGTACGAAAAATAATGTTTGTAATTTTCTTTGAAGTACTAATTTGATATCGACCATAACGATAAATAAGACAAATCGGCATAAACGGCATGCGAAACGGACACCCGAATGGCCTTGTACAAGGAATCAAAAATCACACCGTTAAGTAATCGGTGGGTACAAAAAAATTTCGAAAAAAAAGGTTTGTAATTTTCTTTGAAGTTACGATTTGTTATCGACCATAAAGTTAAATAAGACACGTAGGCACAAACGGCATGCAAAGCGGACAACCGAATGGCCTTGTACAAGGAATAAAAAATCACACCGTTATGTACTCTATGGGTACAAAAAAAAGTACGAAAAAAATGTTTGTAATTCTCTTTGAAGTAACAATGTGATATCGACCAGAAAGTTAAATAAGACACGTCGGCGCAAACGGCATGCAAAACGGATACCCGAATGGCCTTGTACAAGGAATCAAAAATCATACCGTTAAGTACTCTGTGGGTACAAAAAAATTACGAAAAAAGTGTTTGTAATTATCTTTGAAGTACTGATGTTATATCAACCACAATGATAAATAAGGCACGGCGGTACAAAAGGCAGGCAAAACGGACACAAGAATGGCCTTGTACAAGGAATCAAAAATCACACCGTTAAGTACTATATGGGTACAAAAAAAAGTATGAAAAAAACGTTATTTTCTTTGAAGTACTGATGTGATATCGACCAGAACGATAAATAAGGCATGCCGGCGCATACGTCAAGCAAAACGGATACCAGAATGGCCTTGTACAAGAATCAAAAAGCACACCGTTAAGTAATCAGTGGGTATAAAAAAAAGTACGAAAAAAGGTTTGTAATTATCTTTGTAATCGGTGGGTACAAAAAAAAGTACGAAAAAAAGTTTGTAATTTTCTTTGATGTATTGATGTGATATCGACCAGAACGATAAATAAGGCACGCCGGCCCAAACGGCAGGCAAAACGGAGACCCGAATGGCCTTGTACAAGAAATCAAAAACCACACCGTTAAGTACTCTATAGGTACAAAAAAAAAGTACGAAAAAAAAGTTTGTAATTTTCTTTGAAGTACTGATGTGATATCGACCAGAACGATAAATAAGGCACACTGGCGCAAACGGCAAGCAAAACGGATACCCGAATGGCCTTGTACAAGGAATCAAAAATCACACCGTTAAGTACTCTATGGGTACAAAAAAAAAGTACGAAAAAAGGTGTGTAATTCTTTTTGAAGTAACGATGTGAAATCGACCACAATGATAAATAAGGCACGGCGGTGCAAACGGCAGGCGAAACGGACACTCGAATGGCCTTGTACAAGGAATCAAAAATCACACTGTTAAGTAATCATTTGGGTACAAAAAAAGTACGAAAAAAAACGTTTGTAATTTTCTTTGAAGTACTAATATGATATCGACCAGAACGATAAATAAGACAAATCGGCATAAACGGCATGCGAAACGGACAGCCGAATGGCCTTGTACAAGGAATCAAAAATCACACCGTTAAGTAATCGGTGGGTACAAAAAAAGTTCGAAAAAAAAGGTTTGTAATTTTCTTTGAAGTAACGATGTGTTTTATCGACCATAAAGTTAAATAAGACACGTTGGCGCAAACGGCATGCAAAACGGACAACTGAATGGCCTTGTACAAGGAATCAAAAATCACACCGTTATGTACTCTACGGGTAAAAAAAGGTACGAAAAAAACGTTTGTAATTATCTTTGAAGTAACAAAGTGATATCGACCAGATTGTTAAATAAGACACGACCGCAAAAGGCATGCAAACGGATACCCGAATGGCCTTGTAGAAGGAATCAAAAATCATACCATTAATTACTCTGTGGGTACAAAAAAAGTATGAAAAAAAAGGTTTGTAATTATCTTTGAAGTACTGATGTGATATCGACCACAACGAAAAATAAGGCACGGCGGTGCAAAAGGCAGGCAAAATGGACACCCGAATGGCCTTGTAAAAGGAATCATAAATCACACCGTTAAGTAATCGGTGGGTACAAAGAAAGCACGAAAAAAAAGTTTGTGATTTTCTTTGAAGTACTGATGTGATATCGACCATAACGATAAATAAGGCACACCGGCGTAAAACGGACACCCGAATGGCCTTGTACATGGAATCAAAAATCACACCTTTAAGTACCCTATAGGTACAAAAAAAAGTACGGAAAACAGTTTGTAATTTTCTTTGAAGTACTGATGTGATATCGACCAGAACGATAAATAAGGCACGCCGGCGCAAATGGCAAGCAAAACGGACACCCGATGGCCATGTACAAGGAATCAAAAATCACACTGTTAAGTACTCTATGGGTACAAAAAAAGGACGAAAAAAGGATTGTAATTATCTTTGAAGTAACGATGTGATATCGACCACAACGATAAATAAGGCACGGCGGTGCAAACGGCATGCGAAACGGACACCCGAATGGCCTTGTACACGGAATCGAAAATCACACCGATAAGTAATCATTGGGTACAAAAAAAGTATGAAAAAAAACGTTTGTGATTTTCTTTGAAGTACTGATGTGATATCGACCAGAACGATATATAAGACAAATCGGCGTAAACGGCATGCGAAACGGACACCCGAATGGCATTGTACAAGGAATCAAAAATCACACCGTTAAGTACTCTGTGGGTCCAAAAAAAAGTATGAAAAAAAGGTTTGTAATTATCTTTGAAGTACTGATGTGATATCGACCAGAACGATAAATAAGGCACGCCGGCGCAAACGGCAAGCAAAACGGAGACAAAAATGGCCCTGTACAATTAATCAAAAATCACACCGTTTTGTACTCTATGGGTACAAAAAAAAGTAAAAAAAAACGTTTGTAAATCTCTTTGAAGTAACAATGTGATATCGACCAGAAAGTTAAATAAGACACGTCGGCGCAAACGGCATGCAAATCGGAAACCCGAATGGCCTTGTACAATGAATCAAAAATCATACCGTTAAGTACTCTGTGGGTAAAAAAAAATTACGAAAAAAAAGGTGTGTAATTTTCTTTGAAGTACTGATGTGATATCGACCACAACGATAAAAAAAGGCACGGCGGTGCATACGGACACCCGAATGGCCCTGTACAAGGAATCAAAAATCACACCGTTAAGTAATCGGTGGGTATAAAAGAAGTACGAAAAAAAGGTTTGTAATTATCTTTGACGTAACAATGTGATATTGGCCACAACGATAAATAAGGCACGGTGGTGCAAACGGCAGGCGAAACGGTCACCCGAATGGCCTAGTACAAGGAATCAAAAATCACACCGTTATGTACTCAATGGGTACAAAAAAAAGTACGAAAAAAAAACGTTTGTAATTCTCTTTGAAGTAACAATGTTATATCGACCAGAAAGTTAAATATGTCACGTCGGCGCAAACGGTATGCAAAACAGATACCCGAATGGCCTTGTTGAAGGAATCAAAAATCATACCGTTAAGTACTCTGTGGGAACAAAAAAAGTACGGAAAAAGGGTTTGTAATTATCTTTGAAGTACTGATGTGATATCGACCACAACGATAAATAAGGCACGGCGGTGCAAAAGCAGGCAAAACAGAAACCCGAATGTCCTTGTACAAGGAATCAAAAATCACACCGTTAAGTAATCGGTGGGTACAAAAAAAGTACGAAAAAAAAGTTTGTAATTTTCTTTGAAGTACTGATGTGATATCGACCAGAACGATAAATAAGGCACGCCGGCGCAAAACGGACACCTGAATGGCCTTGTACAAGGAATAAAAAATCACACCGTTAAGTACTCTACAGGTACAAAAAAAATACGTTTTTTTTTTGTAATTTTGTTTGAAGTACTGTTGTGATATCGACCACAACGATAAATAAGGCACGCCGGCGCAAACGGCAAGCAAAACGGAGACCAGAATGACCTTGTACAACGTATCAAAAATCACACCGTTAAGTACTCTATGGGTACAAAAAAAATACGAAAAAAGTTTGTAATTTTCTTTTAAGTACCGATGTGATATCGACCAGAACGATAAATAAGGCACGCCGGCGCTAACGGCAGGCAAAACGGACACTAGAATGGCCATATACAAGGAATCAAAAATCACACTGTTATGGAATCATTGGGTGTAAAAAAAGTATGAAAAAAGGTTAGTAATTATCTGTGAAGTAACGATGTGATATCGACCACAACGATAAATAATGCACGGCGGTGCAAACGGCATGCGAAACGGACACCCTAATGGTCTTTTACAAGGAATCAAAAATCACACCGATAAGTAATCATTGGGTACAAAACAAAGTATGAAAAAAACCGTTTATGTAATCATTGGGTGTAAAAAAAGTATGAAAAAAGGTTAGTAATTATCTTTGAAGTAACGATGTGATATCGACCACAACGATAAATAAGGCTCGGCGGTGCAAACGGCATGCGAAATGGACACCCGAATGGTCTTTTACAAGGAATCAAAAATCACACCAATAAGTAATCATTGGGTACAAAACAAAGTACGAAATAAAACGTTTGTAATTCTCTTAAAAGTAACTATGTGATATCGACAATAAAGTTAAATAAGACAAATCGGCGTAAACAGACAACCGAATGGCCTTGTACAAAGAATCAAAAATCTCACCGTTAAGTACTCGGTGGGTGTAAAAAAAGTACGAAAAAAAATGTTTGTAATTTTCTTTGAAGTAAAGATGTGATATCGACCAGAAAGTTAAATAAGACACGTTGGTGCAAACGGCATGCAAAACGGACACCCGAATGGCCTTTTATAGGGAATAAAAAATCACACCGTTAAGTAATCGGTGGGTACAAAATGGCTTGCAAAACCGACACCCGAATGGCCTTGTACAAGGAATAAAAAATCACACTGTTAAATACTCTATGGGTACAAAAAAAAGTTTGAAAAAAAAAAACGGTGTAATTATCTTTGAAGTACTTATGTGATATCGACCAGAACGATAAATAAGGCACGCCGGCGTAAACGGCAAGCAAAACAGAGACCATAATGGCCTTGTACAATGTATCAAAAATCACACCATTAAGTACTCTGTGGGTACAAAAAAAGTTCGAAAAAAGTTTGTAATTTTCTTTGAGGTACTGATGTGATATCGACCAGAACGATAAATAAGGCACGCCGGTGTAAACGGCATTTGAAACGGATACCAGAGTGGCCTTGAACAAGGAATCAAAAATCACACTGTTAAGTAATCGGTGGGTATGAAAATAGTACGAAAAAAAGGTTTGTAATTTTCTTTGAAGTACTGATGTGATATCGACCAAAACGATAAATAAGGCACGGCGGTGCAAACGGCAGGCAAAATGGACACCTGAATGGCCTTGTGCAAGGAATCAAAAATCAAAGCGTTAAGTTATCGGTGGGTACGGAAAAAGTACGAAAAAAAAAGTTCGTAATTTTCTGTAAAGTACTGATGTGATATCGACCAGAACGATAAATAAGGCACGTTAGTGCAAACGGCATGCGAAACGGAGACCAGAATGGCCTTGTACAATGAATCAAATATCAAACCGTTAAGTAATCATTAGGTATAAAAAAAGTACGAAAAAAAAGTTATGTGATCCATGATGACATTCCCGACCCATTGGCGCCTATGCAGCCCGTGGATTATCTGGTAGTTCGAGATGGGCCAATAACAAGGCTCCAAAGGAAGAGATTGAGAGATGCTATGAACAACTTGGTGATAGAGACTTATTCGGAGTTCGGAGAGCCCGTGTAGAAGACTGAGGCGCCAATAGTGACCCTTCTTAGTGCTGTTGGGTCTGGTTAGAGCTTTATTGCGTGGTTTGGCTTCATATTAGGCCAAAAGCCCAAGTTCTGGACGCCAAGAAGCTGATGGACGAAATTGTTAATTGTTGGGCTTATTTTACTTTGATTATGCAGCTTTTGTTTGATTATTATCTAATAAAGGTCATTTGGGCCTAAGTAGGCTAGGTAAGCCCATTTACTTCACATAGGGCGCATTTTCTAGGAGGGAAATTCTCCCACATTGCTTTTTTCCTTTCATGTTCTTTTGGTTGTAAGCCTATATAAGGCAAACACTAGCTTTTCTTTTGGATACACATTGAATAGACAAAAATCATATTATTGAGTTTTACTCAACCAAGTCGTGAGGCTTGAACATCATTTGAGAGTGAGAATTTTTTTTGTCGTAGAAAGTTCAACCCTTCGAGAATTTACCAGCACTGTGAGCGATTGTTGGGCATTCTCTTCCTACGATTTTGTTGGAATTGCTAGGCCTAAGATCCTAAGCTCTTCATTGTTCCCCCTAGTTACTTCCTGGGTGAAACATCGGATTTGATTCCATCCGGGATCACATCAGTTGGTAGCAGAGCTCAGCAACTTCGGTGAGCAAATATCCCTTTTATTGTTTTCCTTTATTTCGTATAATTCCAAAAAAAATTCGTGTTCTTGTTCTTTTGTTTTCAGTCGTCAGCCCCCAAGAACACAAGCAATCTTCAGCCACCAACCCGGAAATTTCCTTGTATCTTCAAACCTTCAACCCCAAGAACCCTAAAATCTCCTTAATCAAAAAAATTCCCCCCACGGCGTAATTGTTCTTGTTGTTCAATCATCATCATAAAAAAAAAATTCCTACGTATTTGTTCATCAAATTTCGTCCTGCCTGCTTGATATTTAAGTTGATTCATC
>CM044897.1:55520670-55764853 GCA_024500145.1 Gentiana dahurica var. dahurica | reverse complement strand
TAATTGTTCTTGTTGTTCGATCATCATCATATGAACAAAAAATTCCTGCGTATTTGTTCATCAAATATCGTCCTGCCTGCTTGATATTTAAGTTGATTTATCCTTGTTCATTGTTGCCGCACAAATCACAAAAAAAAAAAAGAGGTCGGTCCTAATTACCAAAAGTCGGCTGTTTTAAGTTTTCCTTAGGCATTAATTAATTGATCTATCTTAAAAAGTCGGCCACAGTTTAAAAAAATAAAAAATAAAAAAATAGAGAGTTCACCTTATTCTTTTTATTCAGAAAGAATTCGGCCATTGAAAAAAAAGTATAGCTTAAAGTTTAAGGGGAAGAAATTCACATTTGTAGCTCTGTCCCCCGAGGAAGCACACAAGGATCAACTATGCATTGCTGCAACCTAAGGGCAACAAAAAAAACGAGGGAGTTATACAGTTGAAAAGTAAACCAAAAGCGATGGGAGAGAAAAACCAAGAGGGTAGTATGATTCGCGAGGAGGGTAAAATACAAGTTGAAAATAAAAATGTGAGGGAGGGAGCTATTCTACCATAAGAGGGGAAAATAAAATTGAAAAGTTAACCTCAAGGGAAGGTGCCATTAGTAGTGAGGGAGCTTCTATAGTTGAAAAGAAAAAGGAGTCCATAGTGAGAAGTAGGTTTTATTCGAGGACTAATGAGGTTTGCGATGCCATTAAGGCTGGAAACACACATCTCCTCTTTATTTACAAAGAGGCCGTACCCCCATCCCTTCCCCATGTTTTCTAACCGTTTTGAAACTCACAGATTCCCTTCCTCTTGTTGTTGTGTCTCTATTGCAGGAATTTGCTGATGCCTTTCCCGAGGAGGAACCAAGCGGATTGCCACCATTACGTGGCGTGGAGCATCACATAGACTTTATTCCCGGAGCAGTGTTGCCTAACCGACTAGCCTATCGTGCTAATCCAGAAGAAACTAAAAAAATCCAAAGGCAAGTGACAGAGCTGTTGGAGAAAGGTAAAATTCAAGAATCTATGAGTCCTTGCGCAGATCCGGTAATCATAGTCCCCAAGAAAGGAGGTGAATGGAGGATGTGCACCGACTGTCGTGCAATCAATCAAATCACTGTAAGGTATCGCTATCCCATTCCTCGTTTAGATGATATGTTGGATGAATTGTGTGGTGCTAATTTTTTTTACTAAAATCGATTTGAAAAGTGGCTATCATCAAGCGAGGATTCGTGAGGGTGACGAGTGGAAAACTGCATTTAATACTAAATTTGGGTTATATGAATGGCTTGTTATGCCTTTTCGTTTAACTAATGCACCTAGTACCTTTATGAGGTTAATGAATAAGGTTCTTAGAGAGTTTATTGGTAAGTTTGTGATAGTTTATTTTGATGACATCCTAATTTACAGCCAAGACATGGAACAACATATGAACCACTTACGAGTTGTTTTGGAAACTCTTAGGGAAGTAAAATTGTATGCTTACCTTAAGAAGTGTTCGTTTTGCTTGGATAGAGTTGTGTTTCTTGGCTTTTTTGTGAGTTTACCGGGTGTTGAGGTCGATAGAGAGAAGATCAAAGCGGTGGAAGAATGGCCTGAACCGACAAATTGTGTAGAGGTTCGTAGTTTTCATGGCCTTGCGGGGTTTTATAGGCGATTTGTCAAGGATTTCAGCTCCTTGGCCGCACCCTTAAATTAGTTGGTAAAGAAGAATATCCCTTGGCAGTGGGGCCCGAAGCAAAGGGAAGCTTTCGAATCTCTTAAATCTCGTTTAATTTCTGCCCCCATTCTTGCTTTGCCTGATTTTAATAAAGCTTTTGAACTTGAATGTGATGCATCGGGTGTGGGTATTGGTGGTGTTTTAATTCAAGAGTCTAGACCAATTGCATATTTTAGTGAAAAATTGAAAGGTTCCCATTTGAATTATGCTACTTAAGATAAGGAGTTGTATGCTTTGGTTAGATGTCTTCAAACTTGGCAGCATTATCTTCGACCTAGGGAATTTGTTATTCTTACTGATCATGAGTCCCTCAAGTATCTTAAAGGTCAGGATAAGTTGAGTAACCGACATGTTCGTTGGATGGAATTCATTGAATCCTTTCCTTATGTGATTAAGTATAAAAAAAAGGCAAGGATAACGTGGTAGCTGATGCATTATCTCGTCGCTTCACTTTGATTACTACCATGCAAACTAAAATTTCTTGGTTTTGAATTTATTAAGGAATTGTATGCTTTAGATCTTGATTTTGGTGAGACATTTGCGGATACTGTGCATGCGGCCGATGGCCATTTTTATAGGCCGGAGGGATTTTTGTTTCGTGATAATGTTTTATGCATTCCCCAATGTTCCTTGCGTGAGTTGTTGGTTAGGGAGGCACATGGTGGTGGCCTTATGGGTCATTTCGGTATTACTAAAACCTTTGACATGCTTAAGTCACATTTCTTTTGGCCTAAAATGAAAGTTGATGTTACACGTATATGTGATGCTTGTCTTGTGTGCAAATCGGCTAAGTCTAATTTAGCCCACCATGGTTTGTACACAACCCTCCCTATTCCCACGTCCTCTTGGACTGATTCGTCTATGGACTTTGTGTTGGGTTTTCCTCGTTCAAAGAGTGGTAAGGATTCAGTCTTTGTTGTGGTGGATCATTTTTCTAAGATGGCTCCCTTCATTGCATGTAATAAAACGAATGATGCATCTAATATTGCTGATTTGTTCTTTAAAGAGATTGTTCGTTTGCATGGGATACCACGTACTGTTGTGAGTGATCGTGATTTGAAATTTATAAGTCACTTTTGGAGAGTTCTTTGGCAGCGTTTGGGAACTCGATTGTTGTTTTCTACTGCCTATCATCCCAGAAGGATGGTCAAACTGAGGTGGTTAATCGAGTTTTGGGGCAATTACTTCGTATAGTGGTCCAGAAAAATTTGAAAAATTGCGAAAATTGTTTGCCATATGTTGAGTTTGCTTATAATCGTTGTAAACATTCTGCTACTCGTTTTACCCCCTTTGAGGTCGTGTATGGGTTCAACCCAGAAACACCATTTTCTTTGGCTCCTTTGCCCGCAGGTATGCATGCTAGCTTGGATGGTGAGCAGAAAGCTAAATTGGTAAAAAAAAAGTTGCACGAGGATTGTAGGAGGCATGTGGAGAATGCAACGGCTCGATATGTGAAGCAAGCAAACAAGAGCCGCAAGGAGGTTATCTTCGCACCCGGGGATTGGGTGTGGCTGCACTTTCGTAAAGATAGATTTCCCAAACACTGGAAATCTATGTTACATCCTCGTGGTGATGGTCTTTTTGAGGTGATAGAGCGCGTCAACGACAACTTCATAGAAAATTACAAACTTTATTTTCGTACTTTTTTTGTACCCACCGATTACTTAACGGTGTGATTTTTTTTCCTTGAACAAGGCCATTCAGGTGTCCGTTTCGCATGCAGTTTGCGCCGCCATGCCTTATTTAAGGTTCTAGTCGATATCATATCGTTACTTCAAAGAAAATTATGACCTTTTTCTTCTTTTTTTCTTACCCACAGAGTACTTAACGGTGTGATTTTTGATTCCTTGTACAAGGCAATTCATCTGTCCGTTTCTCATGTTTTTTACGATGATGTACCTTATTTTTCGTTCGGGTCGATATCACATCGTTATTTCAAACAAAATTAAAAACTTTTTTGTACTTTTTTCGCACCCATAGAGTACTTAACGGTGTATTTTTTATTCCTGGTATTAGGCAATTCTATTGTCCGTATTGATTCCTTGTACAAGGCCATTCAGGTGTCCGTTTTGCAGGCCGTTGGCGCCGCCTTTCCATATTTAACGTTCTTGTCGATATCACATCGTTACTTTGAATAAAATTACAACCTTTTATTTTGTACTTTTTCCATACCTATATAGTACTTAACGGTGTGATTTTTGATTCCTTTTACAAGGGAATTTGTGTGTCCGTTTTGCATGTTTTTTTACGCCGCCGTGCGTTATTTATTGTTCTGGTCGATATCACATCGTTACTTCAAATACAATTAAAAACCTTTTTTTGTATTTTTTTTGTACACACAGAGTACTTAATGGTGTGATTTTTGATTCCTTGTACAAGGCCATTCTGGTACCAGTTTCGCATGCCGATTGCGACGACGTGCCTTATATAACAATCTGGTCGATATCATATCGTTACATCAAAGAAAACTACAAACCTTTTTTTTCATACATTTTTTTGTACACGTAGAGTACTTAACGGTGTGATTTTTGATTCCTTGTAAAAGGCCATTCTGATGTCCGTTTTGCTTGCCGTTTGCGCCGCCGGACGTTATTTATCGTTCTGGTCTATATCACATCAGTACTTCAAAGAAAAAATTACAAACTTTTTTTCGTACTTTTTTTGTACCCACCGATTACTTAATGGTGTGATTTTTGATTCCTTGTACAAGGCGACTCTGGTGCCCGTTTCGCTTGCCGTTTGCGCCGCCGTGCCTTATTTAACGTTCTGGTCGATATCACATCATTATTTCGAAGAAAATCACAACCTTATATTTTACTTTTTTCATACCCACAAAGTACTTAACAGTGTGATTTTTGATTCCTTATACAAGGCCATTCGGGGGTCCGTTTCACATGCCGTTTGCGCCGACAGAGTACTTAACGTTCTGGTGATATCACATTGTTACTTCGAATAAAATTAAAAACTTTTTTTCATATTTTTTTTACCCACAGTGTACTTAACGGTGTGATTTTTTATTCCTTGTACAAGGCCATTCGGGTGTCCGTTTCGCATGCCGTTTGTGCCGCTATGCCTTATTTAACGTTTTGGTCGATATCACATCGTTACTTCGAAGAAAATCACAACCTTATTTTTTTGTACATTTTTCATACCCATAAAGTACTTAACGGTGTGATTTTTGATTCCTTGTACAGGGCCATTCGGTAGTCCGTTATGCATGCCGTTTCCGCCGATGTGTCTTATTTAACTTTCTGGTCGATTTCACATTGTTATTTCTAAGAAAATTACAAACCTTTTTTTTCGTTCTTTTTTCATACCCATAGAGTACATAAAGGTGTGATTTTTGATTCCTTGTCCAAGGCCATTCGGGTGTCCGTTTTGCATTCCGTTTGCGCCGACGTGTCTTATTTATTTTTCTGGTCTATATCACATCGTTACTTCAAATAAAATTTCAAACCTTTTTTTTCGTATTTTTTTGTACCCTCAGAGTATTTAACGGTATGATTTTTGATACCTTGTAGAAGACCATTCTGGTCCCCGTTTTGCTTGCCGTTTGCGCCGCCGTGCCTTATTTATCATTATGGTAGATATCACATCAGTACTTCAAAGAAAATTACAAACATTTTTTTCGTATTTTTTTGTACCCACCTGTTACTTAACGGTGTGATTTTTGATTCCTTGTACAAGGCCATTCGGGTGTCCGTTTCGCAAGCCGTTTGCCCTGCCGTGCCTTATTTAACAATCTGGTCGATATCACATCATTACTTCCAAGAAATTACAAATCTTTTTTTTACTTGTTTTGTACACAAAGACTACTTAACGGTGTGATTTTTGATTCCTTGTACAAGGCCACTGTGATGTCCGTTTTGCTTGCCGTTTGCGCCGCCGTGCCCTATTTATCATTCTGGTCGTTATCACATCATTATTTCAAAGAAAATTACAAACTTTTTTTCGTAATTTTTTTGTACCCACCGATTACTTAATGGTGTGATGTTTGATTCCTGGTACAAGGCGATTGCGGTGTCCGTTTCTCTTAACGTTTACGCAGCCGTGCCTTATTTAACGTTCTAGTCGATGTCACATCATCACATCGAAAAAAATCACAACCGTATTTTTCATAGTTTTTTCATACATACAAAGTACTTAATTGTGTGATTTTTGATTCCTTATACATGGCCATTCCGGTATCCATTTCGCATGCCGTTTACGCCCACGTGCCTTATTTAACGTTCTGGTTGATATCACATTGTTGCTTCGAAGAAAATTTCAAATTTTTTTTCCTTTTTTTACCCACAGAGTAATTAACGGTGTGATTTTTGATTCCTTGTACAAGGCCAGTCGGGTGTCCGTTTCGCATGCCGTTTGCGCCGCCGTGCCTTATTAAACGTTCTGGTCGTTATCACATCGTTACGTCGAAGAAAATCACAACCTTATTTTTCGTACTTTTTTCATACCCATAGATTACTTAACGGTGTGATTTTTGATTTCACGTACAAGGCCATTCGGGTGTTTGTTTTGCATGCTGTTTGCACCAACGTGTCTTATTTAACTTTTTGGTTGATATCACATCGTTACTTCAACGAAATTACAGACCTTTTTTTTCATACATTTTTTGTACCCACAGTGGGATTTTTGATTACTTGTACAAGGGCATTCTAGTGTCCGTTTTGCCTGCCGTTTGCACCGCCAAGCCTTATTTATCGTTGTGGTCGATATCACATCGTTACTTCAAAGATAATTACAAACCTTTTTTCGTACTTTTTTGTACCCACACAGTACTTAACGGTGTGAGTTTTGATACCTTGTACAAGACCATTCTGGTCTCCGTTTTTCTTGCCGTTTGCGCCGCCGTGCCTTATTTATCGTTCTGGTCGATATCACATCAGTATTTCAAAGAAAATTACAAAATTTTTTTGTACTTTTTTTGTACCCACCGATTACTTAACGGTGTGATTTTTGATTCCTTGTACATGGCCATTCGGGTGTCCGTTTTGCATGTTGTTTGCGCCGCCGTGCCTTATTTAATGTTTTGGTCGATATAACATCGTTACTTCGAAGGAAATTACGACATTTTCCATACTTTTTTCTTACCCACTCTTGTGTAGAAGTTTGTGATTCAAGGACATACTTCATGCCATAATCATAAAAAGAATACCGAGTGCGTGAACCATGGCTTTGCTAATATTAAATGCTCACTTTGTACGTAGTGGAACCACATCACATAATATTTTAGACCGATGGCCTCAAACAGTCAAAGTAATCCATGCTTTCCTTGTAACCCAAAACTTATTAATTCCCTCAACAAAGTAATGAGGATAATCATGTCTTTCCGTCGGCAAGTTCAACTCCTTAACCACCGCAACACTAACTAAATTCTCCTCTTCACTGTGATCAATGCAGAACTCATATTCCTTCTCCCGAACGAGACAATGTGAATAAAATATGTTGTAATCCATGACCAAAACATTCAAATCCTCAAAAATATCGTGTTGCACTCACTCATATATAGATATCAACCAAAGAACGAATCACAACAATGAGCAACGCTAAATATGAAGTTGTCAGAACTTTCAGAATTTAAACCGTGACTTTTCACGCAGATTGTGATCAACCTATGTCGAATCTGGAAAACCTCAAAATTCGAAAGTTGTAGAAAAGATGATTTCCTAGAGAATATCAAAAATTCAGATTTTTTGGAGGTCTAGAAGTCGATCGAACAATTGTTTTCCAGAAACTGGTGCAATCTGTCAAATTTCTCCAGATTGATATCATTGACTTACGGTGCCGATTGCGATAAAAATAAAGTGAATTTGGAAAACCTCAAAAGATAAAAGGTGTAGATCGAAATCTTTCCTAAATGGTCACCAAATTTCTGGCAATTTCGAGTCGTTTAACCCACTGAAAACGAATTCGAACGATGATTTACTGCTGCAGTTTTTATGGACCGAATGTTTGGACGTAATAAGCAGTTTTAGGCCAGATAAACGTCGAATTTGGATTGGGTGTAAAGACAAAAATTGTAGATCGAGATGTTTTTGAGATGTGGTAAAAATTTCAGTATTTTTGGAGGTTGGTTGGTTAGGGAACGGCCTGATAAACAAACGGGTCTGGAAAAAAAATTAGGGTTCTTGGGATGAAGTTTTGAAGATTTGAAAATCTTAAAGTTTTGCAGGTAGGATAGATGAAGATTTGAAGATTTTGTCTTGCGAGGGGACGAAATTAAAGAAATCAATTAACAATTTTTTTGGGAATAAGAACGAAAATTAAACAAGAAAATTAAAACGGGGATCTTTGATACTTTAGTCGCTGAGCTCTGCTACCAACTCATGCAATACGTGCCCAGGAAATGGCTAAGGGATCAATGACGAGCTATGAAAACCTAGTCCTAGAGTCTCCGACCTAAGCTCAAGGCAAAGAACACTCAACGTTTGCTCAACACGATGATTCGTTCTTAAGAGGTGTCTTCTCTACGACGATGAGAAAACTCAGTCGCAAGTGATTGTTTTTAAGCCGACTCGACTTAAAGAAGAGAAACTTCTCTCAATATAATAATAATGATTTTCATAATTCATTGTCCATAATATTACAAGTATAATGCCTTTATATAGGCTACAAAATAGAAGACTAACTAACTTTTAAGCAATGGGGGATAAATTAGTAAGTAATTTTCGCCACTTTATTTCCAAGTGGGCCTAACTTGACTATAATAAGCTCAAATGGCTTTTATTTGCTGAAAATAAACACTTGACCCAACAAACTACCATATAGGCAACTCCCCTAATGGGCTTTTGGCCTTTTTCTACTAAAAACATCATAAACGAACGGAAATAAATTAAATCAAACCCAATAGGCCCAATAGACCTAATTGGACATAAACAATGCGCATTGGCTTCTATCTTCGACTGATCTTCTTGCTTCTTGGATAACTGGTGCATCCTCATTCTTCTTGAATTGGATCACATCAGATCGATATCACATCATTACTCCGAAAAAAAATCACAACCTTATTTTTCATACTTTTTCGTACCAATAGGGAATTAACGGTGTGATTTTTGATTCCTTGTTCAAGGCCATTCAGGATTCCGTTTTGCATGCCGTTTGCGCCGCCGTGCCTTATTTAATGTTCTGGCCGATATCACATCCTTACTTCAAAGAAAATTACAACCTTTTATTTTGTACTTTTCCCATACCTATATAGTACTTAACGGTGTGATTTTTGATTCCTTGTAAAAGAGACTTTGTGTGTCCGTTTTGCATTTTTTGCGCCTCCGTGCCTCATTTATTGTTCTTGTCGATATCACAGTGTTACTTAAAAAATTAAAAACTTTTTTTGTACTTTTTTTGTACCCATAGAGTACATAATGGCGTGATTTTTAATTCCTTGTACATGGACATTCTAGTGTCTGTCTCGCATGCCGTTTGCGCCGACGTGCCTTATTCAACAATCCGGCCGATATCACATTGTTACATCAAAGAAAATTACAAACCCTTTTTTTTGTACTTTTTTTTACCCACAGAGTACTTAACAGTGTGATTTTTGATTCCTTGTACAAGGCCATTCAGGTGTCCGTTTTGCTTGCCGTTTGCGCTACCATGCCTTATTTAACATTCTGGTCGACATCACATTGTTACTTCAAAGAAAATTACAAACTTTTTTTCATATTTTTTAACCGAAAGAGTACTTAACGGTGTGATTTTTGATTCCTTGTACACGACATTCAGGTGACCGTTTCGCATTTCGTTTGCGCCGTCATGCCTTATTTAACGTTCTGGGCGATATCATATCATTACATCGAAGAAAATCACAACCTTATTTTATGTACTTTTCTCATACCCACATAGTCTTAACGGTGTGATTTTTGATTATTTGTACAAGGCCATTCGGGTGTCCGTTTCGCATGCCGTTTACGCCGACGTGCCTTAATTAAAGTTCTGGTCGATATCACAATGTTACTTAGAAGAAAATTACACACGTTTTTTCATATTTTTTTACCCATAGAGTACTTAACGTTGTGAATTTTGATTCCTTGTACAAGGCCATTCGAGAGTCCGTTTCGCGTGCCGTTTGCGCCGCCGTGCCTTATTTAACGTTCTGGCCGATATCACATTGTTACTTCGAAGAAAATCATAACCTTTTTTTTAACACTTTTCTCATATCCATAGAGTACTTAACGGTGTGATTTTTGAATCCTTGTACAAGGGAATTTGTGTGTCCGTTTTGCAGGTTTTTTACGCCGTCGTGCCTTATTTATTGTTCTAGTCGATATCACATCGTTACTTTAAAGAAAATTACAAAAAAAAAAAATCATACTTTTTTTACCCACCCATCGATTACTTAATGATGTGATTTTTGATTCCTTGAACAAGGCCATTCTGGTGTCCGTTTTGCTTTTCGTGTGTGCCGCTGTACCTTATTTAACGTTCTGGTCGATATCATATCGTTACTTCAATGAAAATCACAACCTTATTTTTCGTAATTTTTTCATACCCACAAAGTACTTAACGGTGTGATTTTTGATTCCTTGTACAAGGCCATTCGGGTGTCCGTTTCACATTCCGTTTGCGCTGACGTGCCTTATTTTACTTTCTGGTCGATATCACTTTGTTATTTCGAAGAAAATTACAAACTTTATTTCATATTTTTTACCCATAGAGTACTTAACGGTGTTTTGGATTCCTTGTACAAGGGAATCGGGTGTCCGTTTCGCATGCCGTTTGCGCCGCCGTGCCTTATTTAACATTCTTGTCGATATCACATCGTTACTTCAAAAAAAGTTAACACCCTTTTCTCGTATTTTATTTGTACCCACAGAGTACTTGATAGTGTGATTTTTGATTCCTTGTACAAGGGCATTCTAGTGTCCGTTTTGCTTGCTGTTTGCGCCGCCGTGCCTTATTTATCGTTTTGGTCAATATCACATCGTTACTTCAAAGATAATTACAAACCTTTTTTTCGTACTTTTATTAGTACCCACAAAGTACGTAACAGTGTGATTTTTATACCTTGTACAAGGCCATTTTGGTCACCGTTTTCCTTGTCGTTTACGCCGCCGTGCCTTATTTATCGTTCTAGTCGATATCACATCAGAACTTCAAAGAAAATTACAAACTTTATTTTCGTACTTTTTTTGTACCCACCGATCACTTAACGGTGTGATTTTTTATTCCTTGTACAAGGCCATTCAGGCGTCCGTTTCGCATGCCGTTTGCGCCGCCGTGCCTTATTTAACATTCTGGTCGATATCATATCGTTACTTCAAATAAAATTACGAAATTTTTCGTAATTTTTCTTACCCACAGAGTACTTAACGGTGTGATTTTTGCTTCCTTGTACAAGGCAATTCATCTGTCCGTTTCTCATGTTTTTTATGACGATGTTTCTTATTTTTCGTTCTGGTCTATATCACATCGTTATTTCAAACAAAATTAAAAACTTTTTTGTACTTTTTTCGTACCCAAAGAGTACTTAACGGTGTATTTTTGATTCCTTGTTTAAGGCAATTCTAGTGTCCGTTTTGATTCCTTGTACAAGGCCATTCAGGTGTCCGTTTTGCAGGCCGTTGGCGCCGCCATTCCATATTTAACATTCCAGTCGATATCACATCGTTACTTTGAATAAATTTACAACCTTTCATTTTGCTACTTTTTCCATACCTATATAGTACTTAACGGTGTGATTTTTGATTCTTTTTACAAGGTAATTTGTATGTCCGTTTTGCATGGTTTTTATGCCGCCGTGCGTTATTTATTATTCTGGTCGATATCACATCGTTACATTAAACACAATTAAAAACATTTTTTTGTACTTTTTTTGTACACATAGAGTACTTAATGTTGTGATTTTTGATTCCTTGTACAAAGCCATTCTGGTATCAGTTTCGCATGCCGATTGCACCGACGTGCCTTATTTAACAGTCTGATCGATATCATATCGTTACTTCAAAGAAAATTACAAACCCTTTTTTTCATACTTTTTTTGTACACATAGAGAACTTAACGGTGTGATTTTTGATTCCTTGTAAAAGGCCATTCTTATGTCCGTTTTGCTTGCCGTTTGCGCCGTCGTGCATTATTTATCGTTCTGGTCGATATCACATCAGTACTTCAAAGAATATTAGAAACTTTTTTTCGTACATTTTTTGTACCCACCGATTACTTAATAGTGTGATTTTTGATTCCTTGTATAAGGCAATTCTGGTGTCCATTTTGCTTGCCTTTTGCACCGCCGTGCCTTATTTAACGTTCTGGTCGATATCATATCATTACATCGAAGAAAATAACAACCTAATATTTCAGACTTTTTTCATACCCACAAAGTACTTAACAGTGTGATTTTTGATTCCTTATACAAGGCCATTCGGGGGTCCGTTTCGCATGCCGTTTGCGCCGACAGAGTACTTAACGTTCTGGTCGATATCACATTGTTACTTCGAATAAAATCAAAAACTTGTTTTCATATTTTTTATACCCACAGAGTACTTAACTGTGTGATTTTTTATTCCTTGTACAAGGCCATTGGGGTGTCCGTTTCGCATGCCGTTTGCGCCGCTATGCCTTATTTAGCGTTTTTGTTGATATCACATCGTTACTTCGAAGAAAATAACAACCTTATTTTTTATACCTTTTTTCATACCCATAAAAACATAACGGTGTGATTTTTGATTCCTTGTACAGGGCCATTCGGGAGTCCGTTTGCGCCGCCGTGCCTTATTTACCGTTTTGGTCGATATCACATCATTACTTCAAAGATAATTACAAACCTTTTTTTCGTACTTTTTTTTGTACCCACAGAGTACTTAACGGTGTGATTTTTGATACCTTGTAGAAGGCCATTCTGTTCTCCGTTTTGCTTGCCGTTTGCGGCGCCGTGCCTTATTTATCATTCTGATAGATATCACATCAGTACTTCAAAGAAAATTACGAAATTTTTTTCGTACTTTTTTGTACCCACCTATTACTTAACGGTGTGATTTTTGATTCCTTGTACAAGGCCATTCGGGTGTCCGTTTCGCATGTCGTTTGCCCCACCGTGCCTTATTTAACAATCTAGTTGATATCACATCGTTACTTCCCATAAAATTACAACCTTTTTTTTGTACTTGTTTTGTTCCCAAAGACTACTTAACGGTGTGATTTTTGATTCCTTGTACAAGGCCATTGTGACGTCCGTTTTGCTTGCCGTTTGCGCCGCCGTGCCCTATTTATCGTTCTGGTCGATATCACATCAGTACTTCAAAGAAAATTTCAAAATTTTTTCGTACTTTTTTTGTACCCACCGATTACTTAATGGTGTGATGTTTGATTCCTTGTACAAGGCGATTCCGGTGTTCGTTTCGCTTAACATTTGCGCAGCCGTGCCATATTTAACGTTCTGGTCGATATCACATCATCCCTTCGAAGAAAATCACAACCTTATTTTTCGTAGTTTTTTCATACCCACAAAGTACTTAATAGTGTGATTTTTGATTCCTTATACATGGCCATTCGGGGATCCGTTTCGCATGCCGTTTACGCCCACGTACCTTATTTAACGTTCTGGTTGATATCACATTATTGCTTCGAAGAAAATTACAAACATTTTTTCATTTTTTTTACCCACAGAGTACTTAACGGTGTAATTTTTGATTCCTTGTACACGGCCATTTGGGTGTCCGTTTCGCATGCCGTTTGCGCCGCCGCGCCTTATTTAGCGTTCTGGTCGATATCACATCGTTACGTCGAAGGAAATCACAACCTTATTTTTTGTACTTTTTCAAACCCATAGATTACTTAACGGTGTGATTTTTGATTCCTTGTACAAGGCCATTCGGGTGACTGTTTTTCATGGCGTTTGCACCGACATGTCTTGTTTAACTTTCTGGTCGATATCACATTGTTACTTCAAAGAAATTACAGAACTTCTTTTTCATACTTTTTTTGTACCCACAGTGTGATTTTTGGTTACATGTACAAGGGCATTCTAGTGTCCGTTTTTCCTGCCGTTTGCACCGCCGTGCCATATTCATCGTTGTGGTCGATATCACATCGTTACTTCAAAGATAATTACAAACCTTTTTTCGTACTTTTTTTGTACCTACAGAGTACTTAACTGTGTGATTTTTGATACCTTGTACAAGGCCATTCTGGTCTCCGTTTTGCTTGCCGTTTGTGCCGCCGTGCCTTATTTATCGTTCTGGTCGATATCACATCAGTAATTCAAAGAAAATTACAAACCTTTTTTTCGTACTTTTTTTGTACCCACCGATTACTTAACGGTGTGATTTTTGATTCTTTGTACAAGGCCATTCGGGTGTCCGTTTTGCATGCCGTTTGCGCTGCCGTGACTTATTTAATGTTCTGGTCGATATAACTACGTTACTTCGAAGAAAATTATGACATTTTTTCATAATTTTTTCTTACCCACAAAGTACTTAACGATGTGATTTTTGATTCCTTGTAAAAGGCAATTGTTGTGTCCGTTTCTCATGTTTTTTGCGCCACTGTACCTTATATATCGTTCTGGTTGATATCACATCGTTATTTCAAACAAAATTTAAAACTTTTTTTATACTTTTTCGCATGCCATTTGCGCCGACATGCCTCATTTAACGTTCTGGCCGATATCACATCGTTACTTCGAAGAAAATCAGAACCTTATTTTTCGTTCTTTTTTAATACCCACAAAGTACTTAACGGTGTGATTTTTGATTCCTTGTACATGGCCATTCGGGTGTCCGTTTAGCTTTCCGTTTGCGCCGTCATGCCTTATCTAACGTTCTGATCGATATCACATCGTTACTTCGAAGAAAATCACTACCTTATTTTTCATACTTTTTTCATACTCATTGGTAATTAACGGTGTGATTTTTTATTCCTTGTACAAGGCCATTCAGGATTCCGTTTTGCATGCCGTTTGCACCGCCGTGCCTTATTTAACGTTCTGGCCGATATCACATCGTTACTTTGAACAAAATTACATCCTTTTATTTTTTACTTTTCCCATACCTATATATTACTTAACGGTGTGATTTTTGATTCCTTGTACAAGGGACTTTGTGTGTCCGTTTTGCATATTTTTGCGCCACAGTGCCTTATTTATTGATCTGGTCGATATCACAACATTACTTTAAAAAAAAATTAAAAACTTTTTTTGTACTTTTTTTGTACCCATAGAGTACATAATGGCGTGATTTTTAATTCCTTGTATATGGACATTCTGGTGTCCGTCTCGCATGCCGTTTGCGCCGACGTGCTTTATTTAACAATCCGGTCGATATCACATTGTTACATCAAAGAAAAGTACAAGCCCTCTTTTTCGTACTTTTTTTGAACCGACGAAGTACTTAACAGTGTGATTTTTGATTCCTTGTACAAGGCCATTCGGGTGTCCGTTTTGCTTGCCGTTTGCGCTACCGTGCCTTATTTAACATTCTGGTCGATATCACATTGTTACTTCGAAAAAAATTACAAACTTTTTTTTTCATATTTTCTTACCGAAAGAGTACTTAAAGGTGTGATTTTTGATTCCTATTACAAGGCAATTCGGGTGACCGGTTCGCATGCCGTTTGCGCCGTCGTGCCTTATTTAACGTTCTGCTCGATATCATATCATTACATCGAAGAAAATCAAAACCTTTTTTTTGTACTTTTTTCATACCCACATAGTACTTAACGGTGTGATTTTTGATTCCTTGTACAAGGCCATTCGGGTGTCCGTTTCGCTTGCCGTTTGCGCCGACGTGCCTTATTTATAGTTCTGGTTGATATCACAATGTTACTTCGACGAAAATTACAAACATTTTTTCATATTTTTTACCCATAGAGTACGTAACGGTGTGAATTTTGATTGCTTGTACAAGGCCATTCGGGAGTCCGTTTTCACAAGCCGTTTGCCCCGCTGTGCCTTATTTAACATTATCGTCGATATCACATTGTTACTTCGAAGAAAATCACTACCTTATTTTTCATACTTTTTTCATACCCATAGAGTATTTAACGGCGTGATTTTTGATTCCTTGTACAAGGCCATTCTGGTGTACGTTTTGCATGTTGTTTGCGCTGCCGTGCCTTATTTAAAGTTTTGACCGATATCACATCGTTACTTCGAAGAAACTTACAACCTTTTATTTTGTACTTTTCCCAGACCTATAATGTACTTAACGGTGTGATTTTTTATTCCTTGTACAAGATAATTTGTGTGTCTGTTTTGGATGTCTTAACGCCGTCGTGCCTGATTTATTGTTCTAGTCGATATCATATCGTTATTTTAAAGAAAATTACAAACTTTTTTTCCGTACTTTTTTGTACCTACCCACCGATTACTTAATGGTGTGATTTTTGATTCCTTGTACATGGCCATTCTGGTCGATATCACTTTGTTACTTCGAAGAAAATTACAAACTTTATTTCATATTTTTTTTACCCATAGAGTACTTAACGGTGTGATTTTTGATTCCTTGTACAAGGCCATTCGGGTGCCCGTTTCGCATGCCGTTTGCGCCGCTGTGATTTATTTAATGTTCTCGTAGATATGAAATTGTTAATTCGAAGAAAATGACAACCTTATTTTTCATACTTTTTTCATACCAATAGAGTACTTAACGGTGTGATTTTTGATTTCTTGTACAAGGCCATTCGGGTGTCCGTTTTGCATGCCGTTTGCGCCGACATGTCTTATTTAACTTTTTGGTCGATATCACTTCGTTACTTCAAAGAAAACTACAAACCTTTTTTTCGTACTTTTTTTTGTACCCTAGAGTACTTAACGGTGTGAATTTTGATACCTTGTACAAGGCCATTCTCATCTCCGTTTATCTTGCTGTTTGCGCCGCCGAGCCTTATTTTATCGTTCTGGTCGATATCACTTCAGTACTTCAAAGAAAATTACAAATTTTTTTTTCGTACTTTTTTCGTACCCACCGATTACTTAACGGTCTGATATTTTTTTCATTGCACAAGGACATTCGGGTGTCCGTTTCGCATACCGTTTGCGCCGCCGTACCTTATTTAACGTTTTGGTCGATATCCAATCGTTACTTCGAAGAAAATTATGACATTTTTTTTCGTACTTTTTTCTTACCCACAGAGTAATTAAAGGTGTGATTTTTGGTTCCTTGTACAAGGCCATTCGGGTGTCCGTTTCGTATGCCATTTGCGCCGACGTGCCTTAACTAACATTCTGGTTGATAACACATCGTTACTTCAAATAAAATTACAAATTTTTTCATAATTTTTTTGTATCCACAGTGTACTTAACGGTGTGATTTTTGATTACTTGTACAAGGAAATTCAGTTCCGTTTTACATGCCGTTTGCGCCGGCGTGCCTTATTTAACGTTCTGGTTGATATCACATCGTAATTCGAAGAAAATTACTTCTTTTTATTTCATACAAGGGAATTTGTCTGTCCGTATTGCATGTTTTTTGCATCACCGTGCCTTATTTATGGTTCTAGTCGATATCACATCAGGACTTTAAAAAAAATTAAAACTTCTTTTTGTACTTTTTTTGTATCAAGAGTACATATTGATGTGATTTTTGATTCCATGTAAATGGAAATTCCGGTGTCCGTTTCGCATGTCGTTTGCGCCGACGTGCCTTATTTAACAATCTGGTCGATATCACATCGTTACTTCAAAGAAAAGTACAAACACTTTTTTCATACTTTTTTTGTACCATAGAGTACTTAACATTGTGATTGTTGATTCCTAGTACAAGGCCATTCTGGTCTCCATTTTGCTTGCCGTTTGCGCCGCCATGCCTTATTTATCGTTCTGGTCGATATCACATCAGTTATTAAAAAAAAATTTCAAAAAAAAATTCGTACTTTTTTTGTACCCACCGATTACTTCATGGTGTGATTTTTGATTCCTTGTACAAGGCCATTCGGGTGTCCATTTCGCATGCCGTTTGGGCCGCCGTGCCTTATTTAACGTTCTGGTCGATATCACATCGTTACGTCGAAGAAAATTGTAATATCCTGATTTTTGAAAAAGGGCATTTCAGTCATTTAATGGAAATCAGAATATTATATTTATTTTAATTTTGGAAATAAAAGGATATTTAAGGAAATAGATTAATTATTGGGATTTATTAAAAAGGAAATACTCCTAGTAACCTAATCAGATTTTCAGTTTTGCGTTTAGCATCAGAGAAATTGGCAAGAGGCGCCACTTTCATCTCTTTGGAGAAAAAGGAGACTTTCGATAATCGAAGGCTAACCATTGCTCGATTGTGCAGACATCTCAAGGAGAAAAGACTCCACGTGACGCAAGGATTGTGTGGATACAAGTTTCTCCAAGTTTGGAGAAGGTTGAGTTGAGAGCTAGGTTTTTGTTGGAGTTGGATCGTTGTTGCTCGCTTTTAAAAGGTAACGGGGTTTTCATATTGAAGGATTGTTGTTTTATGATGTATTTCCTGTGTTCTTACTGCATCTTTTCTGAGTTTAGAAGGAAGTGGCTTGGAGTAGAATCGTTTAGAAATCGTTAGGTGTTGATTTTAGGGCAGAAATCTGGTTTTTCTGATGCAGTCGGACCCTGTCCGTACGGATAGAACCGTTATCCGTACAGATATTTCACTAATCGGGCAGAGAGTAAAACAGAGATATAGCCGTCCGGTTGGGTCAATTTATCCGTCCGGATACTTAACTGTCCGTCCGGATATCTTTTTGTCTGTCCGGGTAGTGCTACTTTCCTTTATAATGTGTCTTAAGCCATGAGGTGAGTTCTAAATGTTACCTTTTGATGTTATAACCCCTAATGAACATGACAAAGCCATGAATAATCTTCCGATGCGCTTGGTTCTGCACCGAATGTATTCTTAAAGGGAATTGAAGTTCGGGACCGTCGGAATAGTAGGAGTGGTCTTGTGCTTTGGTGAATTAGTATTCATCAATGTCTGTGTAATTGATAGATTGAGTCTAGAAGTCTAAGAAGATGGAGTAGGGAGCTTTTGTACTGAATGAAACTAGGTGGATAGTTAACCGCTTAATAAACGTATTTGACTAGATAAAAGATTAAGCATCATGAGAGCTTGAATAGGCACAGTACAACATCGGCAATGTGTTGGTTGGCCAGATAAAGTGGTGGTGGTCACTGCCGCCGGACAACCTCACGAACGAAATAGTCATTCACCGGACAGCTTCTAGTGCTAGGCAGTTGAAGTGATTGATTGTCTCGGGACTGCTAGGGATTTATCTTTATAGGGTTGCAACTTTTGTCTTAGTGCATATCTCACTAAGTGTAGTGCCCTCGTAAACATGATGTAACAAAGATAAGCTAAACTAGTAACCCTAGGCACTACAACAAAAATACCTTTTTGCCACAGAAGTTTTTGCCACGACAGTTTGTCGCGGCTAATATCAACTTAAAGCCACGATAGTTGTCCCAAAAGCGAAATTCTATGATATTTCAAAATTGCTATTAGCATTAGCCACAAACGTTGTTGCCAAAAAAATTTCCCGCCTGTACTTTGATTGGCGCCCAACGTATTAGCCACAGTTGTCATGGCAAATAAGATTTAAATTAATGAAAACTCATTGGCGCGTTTTGTTGGCGCTATTTGTCAAAATTATTTGCCACGGATATTGTGGCAAAAACATTTTACGGATTTATTAAAATAAAAAATCTTGTATTTGTCAACATGTTTAATCCACGTGGCAAATATAATGCTGACGTGTCACTTATTTGCCTCAACAAAGCTGTGGCTAATAATATGTTTCAACTAATAAATCTCTAGCCCCTAGAAAAACAATAAATTGCTGAATAAAAAAAATTTGATTTCATCGTCTTCTTCCTCCATATCGAGCTGTTGGATCTATTGAAGTGAGTGTTCTCATCTCGATTTTTCATTAAAACCTTAATTGGGGGTTTTTGCTTTCTGTTTATCATCTCGATTTTTCAATTTCCCCGCACTGGTAGACTGTGCACTCCGGCGAGGACGAGGAGCAGGCGAGTAGGTGTGAGCAGCGGCCTCCTGAAGCCTGAAGACGCAGCTCCACCACCGGACCACCGAGCTGCTGAAGACACAGCACTGTTTTCTGGTCGAAGAACCGAAGATTCTCTGGCTACTGGTGCTGGAGCTATGGTCTTTAATCTTCTGTGACTAATTTTTGTTTCCCCCTGTTTTCCAGCATGTTTTCCAATTTTCATTACAGTTTATATGTTCAACTATTAACCATTCCAACAGCTTTTTATGATCGACTGAGATGTTACGGTTGCCCAGTTGTTTTCACTTAGGAAAGCTTAATTGGTTATCTGTGAAATCTGAACAAGTGTGCTGTGACTAAGCCTATTTGATATATATTCAGTTGGACCGTTTTGAATAGTTTGACTACTTAAGTTTTCATTTGAGTTTTGTGACTGAACTTGTGTTTGTTGGTTGGATTTGTGATTCATTCTATGAATTTATTCTAGTAGTCACACATTTGAACTTGTAATCTGGAGATTGTATCTGGAGTTGTGTTTGTTCGTAAGTTCTGGCATTGTGCATAGTCAAGACCTTTGAGTATTAGGATTTTGGCATCCAAAATTTGTTCTGGAAATAGAACCTGATCTGAATCTGATTAAAGAGTTTGATTTTTTGTCAATATGTTGCTAAAGTTTTGTTTATTGAGCAGGCTACCCGACTTTTGAACCGGAATTGTTAAAAACATGCTTAGGTATTTATTTATTCCTTACTGCGGGGTATCGATCAAATGTATTTGAGCGACTATGGTTACTTCTCTTAGGCGAATCATGCCCTTTTTTTCCTGAAACTGAAACAAACATTATTTGGTGGGCTTATGCTATAACCAATATCCCTCATCATGTGATTAGCCATGGAAAACATTTTCTTGGTATAAGGTTTTAGAACGCGTGCTGCAATGGATGTAAGCTAATTTTTTTACGGCTGAGATCCATAGTATATGATGAATCCATATACAACATTATGTGACAAAATACGGACTCAAGAACTAGTTAACTCATGGAATAGCTATTTTCATTCCACTGCCCTTGAATGATAGACGTCAACATTCTCACTGAGAAAGCTAAATGTTAAATGCCATTATCTTTGAGCATTAAAATCCCTTTTCTTTTTACAGGTATACATAATGGTTGGACCTGTGGCTACTTGTGCAGGCTCATCAGGTGGAGCACAACCACCACATGAAAATCCACGTAGGATACCATCAAATTGCCAATCATGTATGTTAAGTTTGTTAGTCATCTTATAGTCACATTATCGTTGCTTGAAATGTTTACTACATTTACATATGCCAACATGTTTGTACTTTACTACTGATAAATTATGGAGTTAGTTACCACAATGATCTATTAGATAGTGTGACCAATTTATATCTAATTGATTTTTTTTCTGTTCGTCTATATTTAGCTTTTCATTTCAGTAGAAACTATAAACATATTACCTACACACTAAGATGTTTCTCTTTCTTTTGTTTACAGCCTCTACTACTGCACCTCGTGCCCGCAAGAGCCGAGGGAAGGCTATAGGCAAAAAAATCTTAATGCGTGTAGCTGAGATCGGCGGTCCAATACCACTCCAATGGGATATTGAGTACGGGACGTGGAAGGCATTAGGTCCTGATGCTTCCTTATATGCAAGTGGGGTCGGGATCCAAGTTCTCCACTGTTGCGAGCCCTACCATGACGGGTGGGAAAAAGTACCAGACTGGCAGAGGACGTTGACATACGAGCGTATCAAAGTATGTATTTACCTTGCTACAATAATTTCATTTTGATATTCATGTATTATTTGCTCGACTATTAATTCGTTTGGTATGTGTTTCAGGGTTGGTTCACTGTTTCAAATCCTGTACTTGCCGGGGTACTTCAGAGAGATTGTGGGGATGCATACCGGGGTTGGAAGACTGACCTCAAAGACCACTTCAACAAGAATGGGGGAGAGGATGATCCGGATCGTGCCCGACTTAACCCTCACAGCTCCATCAGGGATCTTGTTCATTGGGAGCGGTGTATCCAGCGGATGCTCACCCCTAAGTTTCAGGTAATTTTAGTCATGTATGAACCTGTTCATTGTCTGTTAAGGAGTATGCCTGGTTGTATGCTCAGTCTTGTCCCATATTTATGATGTCATTTGATAAAAGTTGATAGAGACCAAAAAATCTCAAGATTCATCACCAATTTATAACGATTTGCCAAAGTCTTAGACAACAATTTATAGAAGAGGAATCAGTTTAGTTCCACCTCTCATAATCAAATTGCATGTAGCATTTGAGTCTGGCCACAAATTTTACGGTTACAAGCCACTATATTTAGACCCTTAAGAAAAGCAAATCCTCTGTTACTTTATGTTTGGTCTCTATCAACTTTTATATAATCTTGGCATGGATTTCACCTACTTGTTTCTTATAAACCAGCTTTATTCTGATTTCCTAAGTGTAGTTATATGAATACATTCCGGAGAATCGTGATTCTTGTTTGTGTGTGTACTAATATGCTTCTTAGAGGGCTATGGAAGCATGGGTACAATTTTCTTTTTATTCTTGTCGGTTACCCCTTTTAGAGATTGGAAACCTTTTAGCGATTGGAAAGGATTTTGGTTCCGAGCTGTTGTTGCTCGTCTTTGTTTAGACAACTGTGTTATGCACGGAAAATATGGTCACACTAAAATCATATGATGTGTCTATTTGTTTTAACAACAATATAATTGTTTGATCAGTAGTTTGTAGCTATTTCTGATGCATCGATTCAAATTATTCTCTTTTGTGTTTTGTACCTTGCTGACTTGTGTAAGATCACAAGTTCTTTCTCGGATAGCAAACTTGTTTGTTTCCATTTCCTCTACTGATCTAAGGTCTTGTGGTTTAGCATTTTGTGATCTTTAAATTGAATTTTATTTATACAGGAACTATCAAGACAAAATAGTAACAATCGCAAGAAGCATAAGTGGGTGAGCTATCATGGGCGGAGATCGTATCCCCAATATCGTGAGATGCTTGTAAGCGTATACTATCATTTCAATTTTAACCTTTACCATATAACAGTGTTCTAATCTAGCATTATTTGATAGGATAATTCACAGCCACAAGATCCATATGAGGCCCAAGATCAAGATGCGTCACAAGACCAAGATGAGCCACCTCGGAAAAAAACTGATGTGCAAGTATGGAGTGATCTGCATCGTCATGGAGATGAGTGGGTGAATAATGAAGCTAAAGAGGCATACGTAAGTATACTTGTCTTTAATGCATATTCATTACGCAACTTGTTATTCTTTCATACACTAATAATTAAATGCTTGATTATGTAGTGCGCCATGGAGGAGTGGGTTGCGGCCCGCGACACAACTCTTACCCCTGCAGACGAACTCACCATCACTGGAGTAGGACAAAGTGCCCCACGTTCCACCCAGCCATCCCCCCAGCCATCACATACATCGTTCGCCTCCCGACAGGAGCATGATACTTTGTTGAATGCATTCACTAACTTGATGTCGTACATCAAAGAGAAAGATCCAGACGCACGACTACCAAATTTTCCAATGCCTACTCAGTCAGCTTCTTGTGCTCAATCATCTTCAAGCTGTCCTGCATCTCATAGGGATGATGTAGCTGACATTCGTGATAACTAGTCAATTATGTTGGTATTGTGCTTTTACAACATGGATTTCAAGTTATGTTGGTATGGTAATGTTACTCTTACATCGACTTAGAGTTGTTTTGGTGTGGCTTTTGATACTTAAGTTGAGACATTTTGTATCGTATGATATGATATGAGGCATGATGATTTATTGATTTTGGTGTTTTGTTGCTCTATATGGAGAAAAATAGCGAAATAAATATTATATATATATATATATATATATATATATGAAAAAATGATGTTTTAGCCACGACACGGCTATGGGAATTGTATTTCATGTGAGCAAGTAATAGCCACAACATGTGGTGGAAAATAATACATGCCATGTCATCATGCCATGTCATCGAGTTTTTGCCACAACAAGCTGTTGCAAATAAGACGTGCCAGGTCAGCGGTCAACAGCACGTTATTAGCAACAACGCGGCGCGGCTAAAAAGGTCTAAAGTATTTGCCACGGCGCGTGTCGTGGCTAATAATGCATTAGAATCGAGGTATTGCCCACAACCAATTTGCCATAGCATGTCGTGGCTAAAGAGTTAGTCGCCACGATTTTTGATTATTTGCCGCGACTTTTTGTCGTGGCAAAAGCAGCTTTTTGTTGTAGTGAGGGACCTCATGTTATACTATGAATATAATGTGATAGTTAGATGTATGATCATGTTTAAACGGTTTATTAATAAGATGAGGTTTACTTGCATCCATTATAAAACGCATGATTTCAATAGCTTCTACTCGTTACTAAGTACGTTTGTACTTACCGGTTATATGCTTTGTTTGAGAAGATGAACAGGTTTATGGAGATGATGAATACGATGAGGAAGTTTGAAGATTTTATATGAAGTTGTTTTTGAAGACTTTCTTTATTTCAGTTTTTGACTTAAAACTATGTTGTCAATTCATTTTGAATGTTGTTTCTTTTTGGGTTTGGCTCGTTTAGTGGCCTTTGTTGTAAGACTAGATCGTTTGGCTTCCTTTGTTTTGGAATTGATGTAAGACGTTTCATTTCCATTTTCTTTTGGATTTTAGTGCAGCATTGAATCTGGTTTAGTTGGTCTTTGGAATTTATTTCCCCGAGTCGTTTCGTTTCCGCATTGTGTTTATGATATATAACGTAAGGCTTATGTATAATATTAGATTATATTTAATATTATACGTGCCGGGCGTTCGTTTCCGGATAAGGGCTCGGTGTCCGGGAGCGGGGCGTCACAGTTGGTATCAGAGCCAATGTTTCTTTGCTGCTTAGGACTTGACTTTCTTGAGATAAGTTCCTTTAGATCTCTTAGTAACATTCTGATCTTCTTGACCTTTCAGAATGGTGACGACAATGAGAGGTGCTCATGAAGCTGGGAGTTCAGAGGTTAGACCAGGGGAAGATAATGCTACACCAGTTGTGGGAAGAGGTTTTGTGAGGCAGAATCCCTCACCCCACCCGAGCCTTTCACCACCTCCTCATACTGCGACCCCCACACCACGGTCTCATCAGGATCAACCTCCACAATGGCATGTGGGGAGTTCGGTTCAGCTTACTATGGTAAGTGACATTCCAGCGGGCTTTGTTCCACCAGTGACTTAGGTTTATCCTCTACCACCACCAGTAAGCTATCCGCCAACCACAGCTTACCCTCCTTACCAGCAAAACTTCTACCCTCCACCTACGAGTTTCCAACCTCAACCTGCTATCCCTCCATCACCACGGTTTGATCACCATCACGGTTTCGGATACCCACCTTATGGACTACATCAGCCGTACCACACTCCACAACATCACCCAAGATACCATCCTTACCAACAAGCACCGCCTGTGATGCAACCACAACAACCTCAGCAGCCTTATCCACCACCTTATCCACCTTAGGTACCCCATATACCCTTTGGTTATCCTTCCGTTTATCCACCTGTTTATCCTCCAGTGAGACCAGCGGTTGATCAGGGACCACCAGTGGACTGGTACACCAGACTGAGAAAGAACAAGGTTCAGGACTTCTTCGGGAATGTGGAGCATTCAAAGGCCGAAGAATGGTTAAGAAGTTTTGAAAAGGCCTGCAGGAATATTCATGTTCCTGAATCTGAGATGGCCCAGTTGGCAGTCAGTTTTCTTTTGGGGGCAGCTGAAGCTTGGATCGACGCCATTCAGAGTAGTAATGGAAAGGTAACTGATTGGGAAGGATTTAAGGTTATGTTCTACAACAAGTACTTTCCAACAACAGTTCAGACAGACAAGGCCAGTCAGTTTTTAAAACTCAAGCAAGGATTACAGTATACGGTATCTCAGTACACCAACAAGTTCAATGAGTTGGGGAGGTTCTATCCCGAACTGATGAGAGTTGAAGAAAGAAAGATGGCACTATACAAGGATGGGTTGGCTTATGAAATACAGTCAGGTATGTTGGGTTTTACAGCCAGGAGTATGGCTGAGCTTATGAACAAGGCTTTGGAGGTTGAGACTTTTAGGAAGAAAGCTATTGTTGTAGTTGGTAATAAGAGGCCATTTGGATCTTTTCAGAGTAATAACCGTGGGGCACCGCAGTAGAACTTTAAGAATACCGCAGCACCAGCGACAGTTAATCAGAAAAGTGGTCCACTTGCAGTATGTTCTAAATGCAACAAGGCGCATGCGGGAGAGTGCAGAGTCGGAGGTAACGGTTGTTTTAGCTGTGGAGAAACGGGCACTTCTCTAGGAACTCTCCTAAGAACTTATCTCAGCGGAAACCAGTAGATAACAGAGGGAATCAGAATGCAAACCGTGGATCTTCTAGCAGACCTACTCGTGTCTTTGCTATTGATATGGAACCAGAAGAGCCTGATGATCTTGTTGTTATAGGTACATTTTAAGTGTTTGTGTTTATTATGAATACTTAATATTATATGGACGCATATGATGTTATTTATTGTACTTAAATTGATCCACTTGCTAGGTACCATAATCATAGATAGCTTAGCAGTGTCAGCATTGTTTGATACTGGAGCCTCAGGTACTTTTGTGTCTTCTAAGATAGCTAGGAAGTTGAACCTACCACTTCAGGAGTTGGAGAAACCTCTAAGTATCACTACACCTTTGGGAAGAATTACTAAAGTTGCACAAGTTTTACCTCAAGTCGACGTTAGAGTTGGAACTTATAGGTGTAAATCAGACTTGACAGTTTTGGACTTCACAGACTTTGATGTAATTCTGGGGATGGATTGGCTATCCAAGAATTTTGTTCATGTGAATTGTAGAGGTAAGAAAGTGGTCTTCAGAGTTCCAGGTAAGTCAGATAAGACCTTTCAGGGTAACATTCATAAGCCAAGTAAGAAGAGGCATCCGATAATATCAGCGGTTAGAGCCATGAAGGCTTTGCAGAAGGGTTGTGAATGGTATGTTCTTTATGCTATGGACACAGAGAAGAATACTCCTAAGTTAGAAGAAACTCCTATAGTTAAGGATTTCCCTGAAGTTTTTCCAGATGAGTTTCCAGGAAATATGCCTGACAGGGATAGAGTTTGAGATATAGTTAATCCCGGGAGCAGCACCTACAACCAAGGCACCTTATAGGATGGCACCAGCTGAATTAAAAGAGTTAAAAGTACAGCTTAAGGACATGTTAGAAAGGAATGTGATTCAGCCAAGTACATCGCCTTGGGGAGCACCGGTTTTGTTTGTAAAGAAGAAGGATGGTAGTTTGAGGATGTGCATCGACTACAGAGCCTTGAATAACCTGACAATCAAGAATAAGTATCCTTTGCCTAGGATTGATGACTTGTTTAACCAGTTGCAAGGGAAGAGGATGTTTTCTAAGATTGACCTTAGGTCAGGTTATCACCAGTTGAAGATCAAGGTTGCAGATAGACCGAAGACAGCATTTAGTACAAGGTATGGCCATTATGAGTTCCTTGTTATGCCTTTTGGACTCACTAATGCTCCATCAGCGTTTATGGATCTAATGCAAAGAGTCTTCATGCCTTATCTTGATAAATTTGTGGTAGTATTCATAGATGATATCTTGATATACTCTAAGGATGAGAAGGAGCATGAGGAGCATCTGAGGATTGTTTTGCAGACTTTAAAGGAAAAGAAATTGTATGCCAAGTTTTCAAAGTGTGAATTTTGGTTAAAACAAGTTAGTTTTCTTGGCCATGTAATTTTTGGAGATGGAATTTAAGTCGATCCTGCGAAGATAGAAGCCGTTTCTTAGTGGCCTAGACCTACAACAGTGACAGAGATAAGAAGTTTTCTGGGTTTAGCGGGCTACTACAGGAAGTTTGTACAAGATTTTTCGAAGATAGCAACTCCTCTCACTAGACTTACTCAGAAAAACATCAAGTTTGAGTGGACAAAGGAGTGTGAAGAAGCTTTTCAGATGTTGAAGGATAAGTTGACTGCAGCACCTGTGTTAGCTTTGCCAGAGGTCTTTGATAACTATGACGTGTATACAGATGCTTCGAGTCAAGGTTTGGGATGTGTTCTGATGCAAGCAGGAAAGGTAATAGCTTATGCATCTAGGCAGTTAAAGGTTCATGAGAAGAACTATCCTACTAATGACTTGGAGTTGGCAGCAGTGGTTTTTGCTTTGAAACAGTGGAGACACTACCTTTATGGAGTTAAGGCAAGAATATTCACGGATCATAAGAGCCTTAAGTTCTTTTTCACTCAAGAGAATTTGAATATGAGGCAAAGAAGATGGTTGGAGTTTGTGAAAGACTACGACTTGGACATTCAATACCATCCGGGTAAAGCGAATGTTGTAGCGGATGCACTTAGCCGGAGACCGGTTAATGCCATCACTACTTTGCAAGAAGTGGTCGATCAGTTAGACAATTTGCAGATTCCAGTGGTTGAATGGGAAGGTGAAGCTCAGTGTTTTGCGCCATTGATGGCAAGGTCAGAGTTGTTAGACGATATCCGGGCAAAGCAAGACAAAGACCCAGTGTTAGTGGATTTGAAGCGCGTAGCTCGAGAGAAACGTACAGTGGGTTATCAGTTGGATAAGAGTGGACATCTTTGGTATGGTAATCATTTGTGTGTTCCTGAAGTTGATGGACTAAGGCAGCAAGTCATGGATGAAGCCCATAAGATTGCCTTTGCGGTTCATCCAGGATCTACCAAGATGTACAGAGATCTCAAAGAGAGGTATTGGTGGCCTGGCATGAAGTCGGATATTGCAGAGTTTGTGGCAAAGTGTGATACATGCCAGAGAGTTAAAGCAGAGCACAGAAGGCCAGGAGGTTTGTTGAAGCCTTTGGAGGTACCGGAATGGAAATGGGAGAACATCACAATGGACTTCATCACCGGTTTACCGCGTACGAAGAGTGGCCATGACATGATTTGGGTGATTGTTGACAGACTCATGAAATCAGCCCATTTCTTGCCATGTAAGGTTAACATGCCTATTAAGAAGTTCACTCAACTGTATTTGGATAATATAGTGAGAATTCAAGGTGTGCCTTTATCTATCGTATCCGACAGGGATAGTAGATTCATAAGTCACTTCTGGAAAGGATTGCAAAAGGCTTTTGGAACAAAGATGGACTTGAGTACAGACTTTCACCCGCAGACAGATGGTCAATCCGAGAGGACGATTCAGACTCTCGAGGACATGCTTAAAGCTTATGTTCTTGAAGTAGGGGGATCATGGGATGATTACCTCTCAGTGGCAGAGTTCGCTTATAATAACAGTTATCATGCTAGTTTGGGGATGCCACCGTTTGAAGCATTGTATGGTAGGAAACGCCGGACTCCACTTTATTGGGACGAATTTGGGGAAAAGCAGTTGACAGGGACGGAGTTATTTAAGCAGGCTAAAGAGAAAGTTGAGCTGATACGGAAGAATCTTAAAGCCACTCAAGACCGACAGAAGAGTTGGGCAGATATCAGAAGAAGACCGTTAGAGTTTGTAGTTGGGGACAGAGTGTATCTATGAGCTTCTCCGATGAAAGGTGTTAAGAGGTTTGGGCAGAAAGGGAAACTGAGTCCGAGATATGTGGGGCCTTTTGACATCATCGAAAGGATTGGAAAGTTAGCATATAGACTTCGATTACCGGAATCGATGTCTAGGGTACATAATGTCTTCCATGTATCCATGCTTAAGAAGTGTCTATCTTCAACGGTTGTGGAATCTCATTTTGATCCGGAATTGCTTCAAGATAATCTATCTTATGTTGAGAAGCCGGTTAAGATTCTGGATAGGAAGAAGAAGGTAGTCAAGAGAAGGATAATCCCTTTGGTCTTGGTGCAATAGAGCAATCATTCACCAAGTGAAGCGACATGGGAAGAGGAAGATGTGATGACAGTTGAGTTTCCAGAGTTTATAGATCTTCCAGGTACGTTCAAGTTTCGAGGACGAAACTCCTCTTAAGGGGGGAGGAATGTAATATCCTGATTTTTTAAAAAGGGCATTTCAGTCATTTAACGGAAATCAGAATATTATATTTATTTTAATTTTGGAAATAAAAGGATATTTAAGGAAATTGATTAATTATTGGGAGTTATTAAAAAAGAAATACTCCTAATAACCTAATCAGATTTTCAGTTTTGCGTTTAGCATCAGAGAAATTGGCAAGAGGCGCCACTTTCATCTCTTTGGAGAAAAAGGAGACTTTCGATAATCGAAGGCTAACCATTGCTCGATTGTGCAGACATCTCAAGGAGAAAAGACTCCACGTGATGCAAGGATTGTGTGGATACAAGTTTCTCCAAGTTTGGAGAATGTTGAGTTGAGTGCTAGGTTTTTGTTGAAGTTGGATCGTTGTTGCTCGCTTTTAAAAGGTAACGGGGTTTTCATATTGAAGGATTGTTGTTTTATGATGTATTTCCTGTGTTCTTACTGCATCTTTTCTGAGTTTAGAATGAAGTGGCTTGGAGTAGAATCGTTTAGAAATCGTTAGGTGTTGATTTTAGGGCAGAAATCTGGTTTTTCTGATGCAGTCGGACCCTGTCCGTACGGATAGAACCGTTATCCGTACGGATATTTCACTAATCGGGCAGAGAGTAAAACAGAGATATAGCCGTCCGGTTGGGTCAATTCATCCGTCCGGATACTTAACTGTCCGTCCGGATATCTTTTTGTCCGTCCGGATAGTTCTGCTTTCCTTTATAATGTGTCTTAAGCCATGAGGTGAGTTCTAAATGTTACCTTTTGATGTTATAACCCCTAATGAACATGACAAAGCCATGAATAATCTTCCGATGCGTTTGGTTCTGCACCGAATGTATTCTTAAAGGGAATTGAAGTTCGGGACCGTCGGAATAGTAGGAGTGGCCTTGTGCTTTGGTGAATTAGTATTCATCAATGTCTGTGTAATTGCTAGATTGAGTCTAGAAGTCTAAGAAGAGGGAGTAGGGAGATTTTGTACTGAATGAAACTAGGTGGCTAGTTAACCGCTTAATAAACGTATTTGACTAGATAAAAGATTAAGCATCATGAGAGCTTGAATAGGCACAGTACAACATCGGCAATGTGTTGGTTGGCCAGATAAAGTGGTGGTGGTCACTGCCGGATTCTAGACAAAGCCAGTTAAAGTAGTGATCATACCGCCGGACAACCTCACGAACGAAATAGTCATTCACCGGACAGCTTCTAGTGCTAGCCAGTTAAAGTGATTGATTGTCTCGGGACCGCTAGGGATTTATCTCTGTAGGGTTGCAACTTTTGTCTTAGTGCATATCTCATTAAGTGTAGTGCCCTCGTAAACATGATGTAACAAAGATAAGCTAAACTAGTAACCCTAGGGACCTCATGTTATACTATGAATATAATGTGATAGTTAGATGTAAGATCATGTTTAAACGGTTTATTAATAAGATGAGGTTTACTTGCTTCCATTATAAAACGCATGATTTCAATAGCTTCTACTCGTTACTAAGTACGTTTGTACTTACCCGTTATATGCTCTTTTTGAGAAGATGAACAGGTTTATGGAGATGATGAATACGATGAGGAAGTTTGAAGATTTTATATGAAGTTGTTTTTGAAGACTTTCTTTATTTCAGTTTTTGACTTAAAACTATGCTGTCAATTCATTTTGAATGTTGTTTCTTTTTGGGTTTGGCTCGTTTAGTGGCCTTTGTTGTAAGACTAGATCGTTTGGCTTCCTTTGTTTTGGAATTGATGTAAGACGTTTCATTTCCATTTTCTTTGGGATTTTAGTGCAGCATTGAATCTGGTTTAGTTGGTCTTTGGAATTTATTTCCCCGAGTCGTTTCGTTTCCGCATTGTGTTTATGATATATAACGTAAGGCTTATGTATAATATTAGATTATATTTAATATTATACGTGCCGGGCGTTCGTTTCCGGATAAGGGCTCGGTGTCCGGGAGCGGGGCGTCACAAAAATTATGACTTTTTTTCATACTTTTTCCTTACCCACACCGTACTTAACGGTGTGATTTTTGATTCCTTGTACAAGGCAATTCTTGTGACCGTTTCGCATGTTTTTTGTGCCGCCGTAACTTATTTATCATTCTGGCCGATATCACATCGTTATTTCAAACAAAATTTAAAACATTTTTTGTACTTTTTTCATACCCACATAGTACTTAATGGTGTGATTTTTGATTCCTTGTACGACGACATTCTGGTGTCTGTTTGGCATGTCGTTTGCGCCGACGTGCCTTATTTAAAGTTCTGGTCGATATCACATCATTACTTCCAAGAAAATTACAAACTTTTTTTCTTACTTTTTTGTACCCACAGAGTACTAATGGTGTGAATTTTGATTCCTTGTACATGGCCATTCGGGTGTCTATTTCGCATGCCATTTGCGCCGCCGTGACTTATTTAACTTCCTGATCGATATCATGTAGTTACTTCGAAGAAAATCACAACCGTACTTTTTTTATACCCACAGAGTACTTAACGTTGTGATTAGGCCATTCTGATGTCCGTTTTGCTTGTCGTTTTCTCCACCATGCCTTATTTATCGTTCTGGTCGATATCACATCAGTACTTCAAAGAAAAGTACAAACTTTTTTTCTTACTATTTTTGTACCCACCGATTACTTAATGATGTGATTTTTGATTCCTAGTACAAGGCCATTCGGGTGTACGTTTCGCTTGCCGTTTGTGCCTCCGTGCCTTATTTAAGGTCGATATCACATCGTTATTACGAAGAAAATCACAACCTATTTTTCGTAGTTTTTTCATACCCACAAAAAGTACTTACGGTGTGATTTTTGATTCCTTGTACAAGGCCATTCTGGTGTCCGTTTCGCATGCCGTTTGCGCCGACGTGCCTTATTTAACATTCTGGTCAATATCACATTGTTAATTCAAAGAAAATTACAAACTTGTTTTCATATTTTTTTACCCACAGAGTACTTAACGATGTGATTTTTGATTCCTTGTACAAGACCATTCGGGTGTCCGTTTTTCATGCCGTTTGTGCCGACATGTCTTATTTAACTTTCTAGTCGTTATCACATCATTACTTCAATGAAAATTACAATCCTTTTTTCGTACCTTTTTTTATACCTATAGAGTACTTAACGGTGTGATTTTAGATTCCCTGTACACGGCCATTCGGGTGTGTCCGTTTTGCATGCCGTTTGCGCCGACGTGTCTTATTTAACTTTATGATCGATATCACATTGTTACTTCAAAAAAAAAGTTAAAACCCTTTTTTTCGTACTTCTTTTATACCCACTGAGTACTTAACAGTGTGATTTTTGATTCCTTGTACAAGGGCATTCTAGTGTCCGTTTTGCTTGCCGTTTGCGCTGCCGTGCCTTATTTATCATTTTGGTCGATATCACATCGTTACTACAAAGATAATTACAAACCTTTAATCGTACTTTTTTAGTACCCATAAAGTACGTAACCGTGTGATTTTTACCTTGTACAAGGCCATTTTGGTCTCCGTTTTGCTTGTCGTTTGCGCCGCCGTGCCTTATTTATCGTTCTAGTCGATATCACATCAGAATTTCAAAGAAAATTACAAACTTTATTTTCTTACTTTTTTTATACCCACCGATTACTTAACGGTGTGATTTTTTATTCCTTGTACAAGGCCATTCAGGTGTCCGTTTCGCATGCCGTTTGCGCCGCCATGCCTTATTTAACATTTTGCTCGATATCATATCGTTACTTCAAAGAAAAATATGACCTTTTTCTTCCTTTTTTCTTACCCACAGAGTACTTAACGGTGTGATTTTTGATTCCTTGTACAAGGCAATTCTTCTGTCCGTTTCTCATGTTTTTTACGACGATGTACCTTATTTTTCGTTCTGGTCGATATCACATCGTTATTTCAAACAAATTTAAAAAAAAATTTTGTACTTTTTTTGTACTTTTTTCGTACCCATAGAGTACTTAACGGTGTATTTTTTATTCCTAGTATAAGGCAATTCTAGTGTCCGTTTTGATTCCTTGTACAAGGCCATTCAGGTGTCCGTTTTGCAGGCCGTTGGCGCTGCCGTTCCATATTTAACGTTATTGCCGATATCACATCGTTACTTTGAATAAAATTACAACCTTTTATTTTGTACTTTTTCCATACCTATATAGTACTTAACGGTGTGATTTTTGATTCCTTTTACAAGGGAATTTGTGTGGCCGTTTTGCATGTTTTTTATGCCGCCGTGCGTTATTTATTGTTCTGGTCGATATCACATCGTTACTTTAAACACAATTAAAAACCTTTTTTTGTACTTTTCTTGTATACACAGAGTACTTAATGCTGTGATTTTTTATTCCTTGTACAAGGCCATTCTGGAATCAGTTTCGCATGCCGATTGCAACGACGTACCTTATATAACAATCTGGTCGATGTCATATCGTTACTTCAAAGAAAATTACAAACCTTTTTTTTCATACATTTTTTTTGTACACGTAGAGTACTTAACGGTGTGATTTTTGATTCCCTGTAAAAGGCCATTCTGATAACCGTTTTGCTTGCCGTTTGCGCCGCCAGGCGTTATTTGTCATTCTGGTCGATATCACATCAGTACTTCAAAGAAAATTACAAACTTTTTTTTCATACTTTTTTTTGTACCCACCGATTACTTAATGGTGTGATTTTTGATTCCTTGTACAAGGCGATTCTGGTGTTCGTTTCGCTTTCCGTTTGCGCCGCCGTGCCTTATTTAACGTTCTGGTCGATATCACATCATTACTTCGAAGAAAATCACAACCTTATATTTCATACTTTTTTCATACCCACAAAGTACTTAACAGTGTGATTTTTGATTCCTTATACAAGGCCATTCGGGGGTCCGTTTCGCATGCCGTTTGCGCCGCTATGCCTTATTTAACGTTTTGGTCGATATCACATCGTTACTTCGAAGAAAATCACAACCTTATTTTTTTTGTACATTTTTCATACCCATAAAGTACTTAACGGTGTGATTTTTGATTCCTTGTACAGGGACATTCGGGAGTCCGTTATGCATGCCGTTTGCGCTGACGTGTCTTATTTAACTTTCTGGTCGATATCACATTGTTACTTCTAAGAAAATTACAAACCTTTTTTTTCATTCTTTTTTCATACCCATAGAGTACATAAAGGTTTGATTTTTGATTCCTTGTACAAGGCCATTCAGGTGTCCGTTTTGCATTCCGTTTGCGCCGACGTGTCTTATTTAACTTTCTGGTCTATATCACATCGTTACATCAAATAAAATTTCAAACCTTTTTTTTCGTATTTTTTTTTGTACCCACAGAGTATTTAACGGTGTGATTTTTGATACCTTGTAGAAGACCATTCTGGTCTCCTTTTTGCTTGCCGTTTGCGCCGCCGTGCCTTATTTATCATTCTGGTAGATATGACATCAGTACTTCAAAAAAATTTACAAACTTTTTTTCGTATTTTTTTGTACCCACCTATTACTTAACGGTGTGATTTTTGATTCCTTGTACAAGGCCATTCGGGTGTCCGTTTCGTAAGCCGTTTGTCCTGCCGTGCCTTACTTAACAATCTGGTCGATATCACATCGTTACTTCCAAGAAAATTACAAACCTTTTTTTGTACTTGTTTTGTACTCAAAGACTACTTAACGGTGTGATTTTAGATTCCTTGTACAAGGCCACTGTGATGTCCGTTTTGCTTGCCGTTTGCGCCGCCGTGCCCTATTTATCGTTCTGGTCGTTATCACATCATTATTTCAAAGAAAATTACAAACTTTTTTTCGTAATTTTTTTGTACCAACCGATTACTTAATGGTGTGATGTTTGATTCCTTGTACAAGGCGATTGCGGTGTCCGTTTCTCTTAACGTTTGTGCATCCGTGCCTTATTTAACGTTCTGGTCGATATCACATCATCACTTCGAAGAAAATCACAACCTTATTTTTCATAGTTTTTTCATACCTACAAAGTACTTAATAGTGTGATTTTTGATTCCTTATACATGGCCATTCTGGTATCCGTTTCGCATGCCGTTTACGCCCACGTGCCTTATTTAACGTTCTGGTTGATATCACATTGTTGCTTCAAAGAAAATTACAAACTTTTTTTCCCTTTTTTTTACCCACAGAGTACTTAACGGTGTGATTTTTGATTCGTTGTACAAGGCCTGTCGGGTGTCCGTTTCGCATGCCGTTTGCGCCGCCGTGCCTTGTTAAAAGTTCTGGTCGTTATCACATTGTTACGTCGAAGAAAATCACAACCTTATTTTTCATACTTTTTTCATACCCATAGATTACATAACAGTGTGATTTTTGATTCCTTGTACAAGGCCATTCGGGTGTCTGTTTTGCATGTCGTTTGCACCGACGTGTCTTATTTAACTTTCTGGTCGATATCACATCGTTACTTCAACGAAATTACAGACCTTTTTTTTCATACATTTTTTGTACCCACAGTGTGATTTTTGATTACTTGTACAAGGGCATTCTAGTGTCCGTTTTGCCTGCCGTTTGCACCACCGTGCCTTATTTATCGTTGTGGTCGATATCACATCGTTACTTCAAAGATAATTACAAACCTTTTTTCGTACTTTTTTGTACCCACACAGTACTTAACGGTGTGATTTTTGATACCTTGTACAAGGCCATTCTGGTCTCCGTTTTTCTTGCCGTTTGCGCCGCCGTGCCTTATTTATCGTTCTGGTCGATATCACATCAGTATTTCAAAGAAAATTACAAACTTTTTTCCGTACTTTTTTTGTACCCACCGATTACTTAACGGTGTGATTTTTTATTCCTTGTACAAGGCTATTCGGGTGTCTGTTTCGCATGCTATTTGCGCCGCCGTGCCTTAATGTTTTGGTCGATATAACATCGTTACTTCGAAGAAAATTACGACCTTTTCCATACTTTTTTCTTACCCACTCTTGTGTAGAAGTTCGTGATTCAAGGACGTACTTCATGCCATAATCATAAAAAGAATACCGAGTGCGTGATGAATTATGACGTACCTTGTACATTTGTAACCATGGCTTTGCTAATATTAAATGCTCACTTTGTAGTGGAACCACATCACATAATATTTTAGACCGATGGCCTCAAACAGTCAAAGGAATCCATGCTTGCCTTGTAACCCAAAACTTATTAATTCCCTCAACAAAGTAATAAGGATAATCATGTCTTTCCGTCGGCAAGTTCAACTCCTTAACCACCGCAACAGTAACTAAATTCTCATCTTCACTGTGATCAATGCAGAACTCATATTCCTTCTCCCGAATGAGACAATGTGAATAAAATATGTTGTAATCCATGACCAAATCATTCAAATCCTCAAAAATCTTGTGTTGCACTCACTCATATATAGATATTAACCAAAGAACGAATCACAACAATGAGCAACGCTAAATATGATGCTGTCAGAACTTCCAGAATTTAAACCGTGACTTTTCACGCAGATTGTGATCAACCTATGTCGAATCTGGAAAACCTCAAAATTCTAAAGTTGTAGAAAAGATGATTTCCTAGAGAATATAAAAAATTCAGATTTTTTGGAGGTCTAGAAGTCGATCGAACAATTGTTTTCCAGAAACTGGTGCAATCTGTCAAATTTCTCCAGATTGATATCAGTGACTTACGGTGCCGATTGCGATAAAAATAAAGCGAATTTGGAAAACCTCAAAAGATAAAAGGTGTAGATTGCAATCTTTCCTAAATGGTCACCAAATGTCAGGCAATTTCGAGTCGTTTAACACACTGAAAATGAATTCGAACGATGATTTACAGCTGCAGTTTTTATGGACAGAATGTTTGGACGTAATAAGCAGTTTTAGGCCATATAAGCGTCCAATTTGGATTGGGTGTAAAGATGAAAATTGTAGATCGAGATGTGTTTGAGATGTGGTAAAAATTTCAGTATTTTTGGAGGTTGGTTGGTTAGGGAACGACCTGATAAACAAACGGGTCTGGAAAAAAAATTAGGGTTCTTGGGATGAAGCTTTGAAGATTTGAAGATCTTCAAATTTTCCAGGTAGGATAGATGAAGATTTGAAGATTTTGTCTGGTGAGGGGACGAAATTAAAGGAAATCAATTAACAAATTTTTTGGGAATAAGAACGAAAATTAAACAAGAAAATTAAAACGGTGATATTTGATACTTTAGTCGCTGAGCTCTACTACCAATTGATGCGATACGTGCCCAGGAAATGGCTAAGGGATCAATGACGAGCTATGAAAACCTAGTCCTAGAGTCTCCGACTGAGGCTCAAGGCTAAGAACACACAACGTTTGCTCAACACGATGATTCTTTCTTAAGGGGTGTCTTCTCTACGACGAAGAGAAAACTCACTCGCAAGTGATTGTTTTTAAGCCGACTCGACTTAAAGAAGAGAAACTTCTCTCAATATAATAATAATGATTTTCATAATTCATTGTCCATAATATTACAAGTAGAATGCCTTTATATAGGCTACAAAATAGAAGACTAACTAACTTCTAAGCAATGTGGGATAAATTACTTAATAATTTTCGCCACTTTATTTCCTAGTGGGCCTAACTTGACTATAATAAGCCCAAATGGCTTTTATTTGCTGAAAATAAACACTTGACCCAACATACTACCATGTAGGCAACTCCCCTAATGGGCTTTTGGCCTTTTTCTACTAAAAACATCATAAACGAACGGAAATAAATTAAATCAAACCCAATAGGCCCAATAGACCTAATTGGACATAAACAATGCGCATTGGCTTCTATCTTCGACTGATCTTCTTGCTTCTTGGATAACTGGTGCGTCCTCATTCTTCTTGAAATGGATCACATCAGATCGATATCACATAATTACTCCAAAGAAAATCACAACCTTATTTTTCATACTTTTTCGTACCAATAGGTAATTAACGGTGTGATTTTTGATTCCTTGTATAAGGCCATTCAGGATTCCGTTTTGCATGCCGTTTGTTCCACCGTGCCTTATTTAACGTTCTGGCCGATATCACATCATTACTTCGAAGAAAATTACAACCTTTTATTTTGTACTTTTCCCATACCTATATAGTACTTAACGGTGTGATTTTTGATTCCTTGTAAAAGAGACTTTGTGTGTCCGTTTTGCATTTTTTTGCGCCTCCGTGCCTCATTTATTGTTCTGGTCGATATCACAGCGTTACTTTAAAAAAAATTAAAAACTTTTTTTTTGTACTTTTTTTTGTACCCATAGAGTACATAATGGCGTGATTTTTAATTCCTTGTACATGGACATTCTGGTGTCCGTCTCGCATGCCGTTTGCGCCGACGTGCCTTATTCAACAATCCGGCCGATATCACATTGTTACATCAAAGAAGATTACAAACCCTTTTTTTTGTACTTTTTTTGTACCCACAGAGTACTTAACAGTGTGATTTTTGATTCCTTCTACAAGGGCATTAAGGTGTCCGTTTTTCTTGCCGTTTGCGCTACCGTGCCTTATTTAACATTCTGGTCAATATCACATTGTTACTTCAAAGAAAATTTCAAACATTTTTTCATATTTTTTTACCGAAAGAGTACTTAACGGTGTGATTTTTGATTCCTTGTACAAGGACATTTAGGTGACCGTTTCGCATTTCGTTTGCGCCGTCATGCCTTATTTAACGTTCTGGTCGATATCATATCATTACATCGAAGAAAATCACAACCTTATTTTTTGTACTTTTTTCATACCCACATAGTACTTCACGGTGTGATTTTTGATTATTTGTACAAGGCCATTCGGGTGTCCGTTTCGCATGCCGTTTGCGCCGACGTGCCTTAATTAAAGTTCTGGTCGATATCACGATGTTACTTAGAAGAAAATTACAAACGTTTTTTCATTTTTTTTACCCATAGAGTACTTAACGGTGTGAATTTTGATTCCTTGTACAAGGCCATTCGGGAGTCCGTTTCGCGTGCCGTTTGCGCCGCCGTGCCTTATTTAACGTTCTGGTCGATATCACATTGTTACTTCGAAGAAAATCACAACCTTATTTTTAACACTTTTCTTATACCCATAGAGTACTTAACGGTGTGATTTTTGATTCATTGTACAAGGGAATTTGTGTGTCCGTTTTGCATGTTTTTTACGCCGTCGTGCCTTATTTATTGTTTTAGTCGATATCACATCGTTACTTTAAAGAAAATTACAAAAAAAAATTGTAATATTTTGTACCCACCCATCGATTACTTAATGATGTGATTTTTGATTCCTTGTACAAGGCCATTCTAGTGTCCGTTTTGCTTGCCGTGTGCGCCGCCGTACATTATTTAACGTTCTGGTCGATATCATATCGTTACTTCGATGAAAATCACTACCTCATTTTTCGTACTTTATTCATACCCACAAAGTACTTAACGGTGTGATTTTTGATTCCTTGTACAAGGCCATTCGGGTGTCCGTTTCACATTCCGTTTGCGCTGACGTGCCTTATTTTACTTTCTGGTTGATATCACTTTGTTATTTCGAAGAAAATTACAAACTTTATTTCATATTTTTTTACCCATAGAGTAATTAACGGTGTGATTTTGGATTCCTTGTACAAGGGAATCGGGTGTCCGTTTCGCATGCCGTTTGCGCCGCCGTGCCTTATGTAACGTTCTCGTCGATATCACATCGTTACTCCAAAAAAAAGTCAAAACCCTTTTTTCGTATTTTTTTTGTACCCACAGAGTACTTAACAGTGTGATTATTGATTCCTTGTACAAGGGCATTCTAGTGTCCGTTTTGCTTGCCGTTTGCGCCGCCGTGCCTTATTTATCGATTTGGTCGATATCACATCGTTACTTCAAAGATAATTACAAACCTTTTTTTTCATACTTTTATTAGTACCCACAAAGTACGTGACAGTGTGATTTTTATACCTTGTACAAGGCCATTCTAGTCATCATTTTGCTTGTCGTTTGCGCCGCTGTGCCTTATTTATCGTTCTAGTCGATATCACATCAGAACTTCAAAGAAAATTACAAACTTTATTTTCGTACTTTTTTTGTACCCACCGATTACTAAATGGTGTGATTTTTTATTCCTTGTACAAGGCCATTCGGGTGTCCATTTCGCATGCCGTTTGCGCCGCCGTTCCTTATTTAACATTCTGGTCGATATCATATCGTTACTTCAAATAAAATTACGACATTTTTCGTAATTTCTTCTTACCCACAGAGTACTTAACTGTGTTATTTTTGATTCCTTGTACAAGGCAATTCATCTATCCGTTTCTTATGTTTTTTATGACGATGTTCCTTATTTTTCGTTCTGGTCGATATCACATCGTTATTTCAAACAGAATTAAAAACTTTTTTTGTCCTTTTTTCGTACCCACAGAGTACTAAACAGTGTATTTTTTATTCCTTGTATAAGGCAATTCTAGTGTCTGTTTTGATTCCTTGTACAAGGCCATTCAGGTGTCCGTTTTGCAGGCCATTGGCGCCGCCGTTCCATATTTAACATTCCTATCTATATCACATCGTTACTTTGAATAAAATTACAACCTTTTATTTCCTACTTTTTCCATACCTATATAGTACTTAACGGTGTGATTTTTTATTCCTTTTACAAGGGAATTTGTAAGTCCGTTTTGCATGGTTTTTATGCCGCCGTGCGTTATTTATTGTTCTGGTCGATATCACATCGTTACTTAAACACAATTAAAAACTTTTTTTTGTACTTTTTTTTGTACACACAGAGTACTTAATGGTGTGATTTTTGATTCCTTGTACCAAGCCATTCTGGTATCAGTTTCGCATGCCGATTGCACCGACGTGCCTTATTTAACAATCTGGTCGATATCATATCGTTACTTCAAAGAAAATTACAAACCTTTTTTTCATACTGTTTTTGTACACAGAGAATTTAACGGTGTGATTTTTGATTCCTTGTAAAAGGCCATTCTGATGTCCGTTTTGCTGGCCGTTTGCGCCGTCGTGCCTTATTTATCGTTCTGGTCGATATCACATCAGTACTTCAAAAAAAATTACAAACTTGCTTTTCGTACATTTTTTGTACCCACCGATTACTTAATGGTGTGATTTTTGATTCCTTGTATAAGGCAATTATGGTGTCCGTTTCGCTTGCCGTTTGCGCCGCCGTGCCTTATTTAACGTTCTGGTCGATATCACATCATTACTTCGAAGAAAATCACAACCTAATATTTCATACTTTTTCATACCCACAAAGTACTTTACAATGTGATTTTTGATTCCTTATACAAGGCCATTCAGGGGTCCGTTTCGCATGCCGTTTGCGCCGACGAGTACTTAACGTTCTGTCGATATCACATTGTTACTTCGAATAAAATTAAAAACTTTTTTTCATATTTTTATACCCACAGAGTACTTAACAGTGTGATTTTTTATTCCTTGTACAAGGCCATTCGGGTGTCCGTTTCGCATGCCGTTTGCGCCGATATACCTTATTTAACGTTTTGGTTGATATCACATCGTTACTTCGAAGAAAATCACAACCTTATTTTTTGTACCTTTTTTCCTACCCATAAAGAACTTAACGGTGTGATTTTTGATTCATAGTACAGGGCCATTCGGGAGTCCGTTTTGCATGCCATTTTGCGCCGACGTGTCTTATTTAACTTTCTGGTCGATATCACATTGTTACTTCTAAGAAAATTACAAACCTTTTTTTTCGTTCTTTTTTCATACCCATAGAGCACATAAAGGTGTGATGTTTGATTCCTTGTACAAGGCCATTCAAGTGTCCGTTTTGCATGCCGTTTGCGCCGACGTGTCTTATTTAACTTTCTGGTCGATATCACATCGTTACTTCAAATAAAATTTCAAACCTATTTTTTGTACTATTTTTTGAACCCACAGAGTACTTAACGGTGTGATTTTCTATACCTTGTAGAAGGCCATTCTGGTCTCCGTTTTGCTTGCCGTTTGCGCCGCCGTGCCTTATTTATCATTTTGGTAGATATCACATCAGTACTTCAAAGAAAAATTACAAAAAAAAAAATTCGTACTTTTTTTGTACCCACCTATTACTTGACGGTGTGATTTTTGATTTCTTTAACAAGGCCATTCGGGTGTCCGTTTCGCATGCCGTTTGCCTAGTCGTGCCTTATTTAACAATCTGGTCGATATCACATTGTTACTTCCAAGAAAATTACAAACCTTTTTTTGTACTTGTGTTGTACCCAAAGACTACTTAATAGTGTGATTTTTGATTCATTGTACAAGGCCATTGTGATGTCCGTTTTGCTTGCCGTTTGCGCCGCCGTGCCCTATTTATCGTTCTGGTCGATATCACATCAGTATTTCAACGAAAATTACAAACTCTTTTTCGTACTTTTTTTGTACCCACCGATTACTTAATTGTGTGATGTTTGATTCCTTGTACAAGGCGATTCCGGTGTCCGTTTCGCTTAACGTTTGCGCAGCCCTGCCTTATTTAACGTTCTGGTCGATATCACATCATCACTTCGAAGAAAATCACAACCTTATTTTTCATAGTTTTTTCATACCAACAAAGTACTTAGTAGTGTGATTTTTGTTTCCTTATACATGGCCATTCGGGTATCCATTTCGCATGCCGTTTACGCCCACGTGCCTTATTTAACGTTCTGGTTGATATCACATTGTTGCTTTGAAGAAAATTACGAACTTTTTTGCATTTTTTTACCCACAGAGTACTTAACGGTGTGATTTTTGATTCCTTGTACAAAACCATTCGGGTGTCCGCGTTGCATGCCGTTTGCGCCGCCGTGCCTAATTTAACGTTCTGGTCGATATCATATCATTACATCGAAGAAAATCACAACCTTATTTTTCGTACTTTTTTCATACCCATAGATTACTTAACGCTGTGATTTTTGATTCCTTGTACAAGGCCATTCAGGTGTACGCTTTGCATGCCGTTTTCACCGACGTGTCTTATTTAACTTTCTGGTCGATATCACATCGTTACTTCAAAGAAATTACAGACCTTTTTTTTCATACTTTTTTGTACCCACAGTGTGATTTTTGATTATTTGTACAAGGGCATTCTAGTGTCCTTTTTGCCTGCCGTTTGCACCGCTGTGCCTTATTGATCGTTCGGGTCGATATCATATCGTTACTTCAAAGATAATTACAAACCTTTTTTCGTACTTTTTTTGTACCCACAGAGTACTTAACGGTGCAATTTTTTATACCTTGTACAAGGCCATTCTTGTCTCCGTTTTGCTTGCCGTTTGCGCCGCTTTGCCTTATTTTTCGTTCTGGTCGATATCACATCAGTAATTCAAAGAAAATTAAAATCTATTTTTCCATACTTTTTTTATACCCACCGATTACTTAATAGTGTGATTTTTGATTCCTTGTACAAGGCCATTCGGGTGTCTGTTTCGCATGCCGTTTGCGCCGCCATGCCTTATTTAATGTTCTGGTCGATATAACATCGTTACTTCGAAGAAAATTACAACGTTTTATTTTGTACTTTTCCCATACCTATATAGTACTTAACTGTGTGATTTTTGATTCATTGTTCACATCGTTACATTAAAAAAAAATTGTGCTTTTTTTGTACCCACAGAGTACATGATGGTGTGATTTTTAATTCCTTGTTCATGGGCATTCTGGTGTCCGTCGCCGACATGCCTTACTTAACAATCCGGTTGATATCACATTGTTACTTCAAAGAAAAGTAAAATCATTTTTTCGTACTTTTTTTGAACCCATAGAGTACTTAACATTCTGATTTTTAATTCCTTGTACAAGGCCATTCGGTTGTCCGTTTCCTTGCCGTTTGCGCCGACGTGCCTTATTTAAGTTCTGGTCGATATCACATTGTTATTTCAAAGAAAATGACATAATGTTTTTCATTTTTTTTAACCCAAAGAGTACCTAACGGTGTGATCTTAGATTCTTTGTACAAGGTCATTCGGGTGTCCGTTTCGCATGCCGTTTGTGCCTCCGTGCCTTATTTTAACGTTCTGGTCGATATCACATCGTTACTTCGAAGAAAATCACAACCTTATTTTTCATACTTTTTCATACCCATAGAGTACTTAACGGTGTGATTTTTTATTCCATGTACACGGCCATTCGGGTGTCCGTTTTGCCTGCCGTTTGCACCGACGTGTCTTATTTAACTTTCTAGTCGATATCACATCGTTACTTCCAAGAAAATTACAAAACCTTTTTTCATACTTTTTGATACCCATAGAGTACTTAACGGTGTGATTTTTGATTCATTGTACAAGGCCATTCGGATGTCCGTTTGGCATGCCATTTGCGCCGACGTGTGTTCTTTATTTTTCTGGTCGATATCACATCGTTACTTCAAAGAAAATTATCAAAAAAAATTTCATACTTTTTTCGTACCCACAGAGAACTTATTAGTGTGATTTTTTATTTATTGTACAAGGGCATTCTAGTGTCTGTTTTGCTTTCCGTTTGAGCCGTCGTGCCTTATTTCTCGTTTTGGTCGATAAGGGTGCACAAGAAAATCGTGTGTAATTGAAGAACAATATGTTCCGCACGAGCATCCAAAGCTCTTTCTCCCACCCTTTTTTTTCCAACACACTTCATGACTTTTTGTTTGCACCATTGGTTTCCAATACTCTTGGATTGTTGTATCTAATTTCTTGTACTTTGGAATAACGCGAGGATTGTTGAACACTTTGATCTTGTCCTACTTTAATTCTCTGACTTTGAGCAATACAAACACACTCTTTGAGAGAACAAAATGTCTGGGAATCCAATTGAAGATTTAGAAATAAGGCTCTAAGCTTAGGCACAAGCTCTCAAAACCATGTATGAACAACAAGTTGAACGCATACAACAAGCTGTGGCCGATGAGATAGCTGAACAATTTAAGAAGCTATGAATCCCATGAGGTGGCTAATGAAACCGGGTTGAAACTCCACCTGAAGAATACTCTGAGCAAGATGATGAGATCGAAGATAACAAAGAGGAGACTGTTGAAGCACCATGGGAAACTCTGAGATATTAAACAATAAATTCCGGCATTTAAAGGTAACTCTACTCCCAATGAATATTTTGCTTGGGTAGTTAAAGTTGAACAAATTTTTAATTGTCATACTTATTCTGAACGTACCAAATTTGACCTTTCTACTAGTGAATTTGAGGAACGACCTATTCTATGGTTCCACAAAACTAATGAAAAGCGCAGGAAATTGAGGCAACAAGTGATTTCTACTTGGGAGGTCCTTAAGGATGAAATGCACCATAAGTGGGTCCCCGAATCATATCGGCGAGATCAAGTAAGGAATTTACAAACCGTACAACAAGGTGAAAAATCTGTCCAAGCATATCAAGATGAATTGGAAATGGCCTTAATCCGAATGGATACCGAAGAGTCTGAGGAACAATCCATGGCCAGATTCTTAGGAGTATTACGAGCTGAGATAGCTGAACCCGTTGAAATGATGAATTGCACAACCTACGATAAGATGGTACATGCGGCCATAACTAAGGAGAAGCAACTCAAGAAAAGAAAGTCACAATTTTCGAAGAGCTGTTTAGGTACCACACCATCTAAGTCTACATCTTTCCAATCCAAAGGAAACAGAGGTAAGTTTCCTTCTAAAAACTCTGTTGTTAAATATACCCCTCCCTAATTTTCAAATAATCGATCTAACCATGCCCTAAGAGCTAAGGAATCTGACAAGGGTAAACTGTAGTTTCTTCTGACAATGCCATGCGTTGTTACAAGTGTGAAGGAATGGGACACAGGGCTAGCAAATGTGTTAACAAAAGGGCTTATGTTTCATCTGGATATGGCATGTATCATCCAGCTTCGGAAGACAAAAATGAGCAATCATATGATGAACAAGAACCAGTTGGAGATAACGAAGAGGATGATCAAGGAATTCAATTTGATGAAGGTGATATGTTTGTTGCAAAAAATGTCCTAAGTGCTGGAACACAGTTGGACAATAATGAGGTTCAACGTGAGAATATTTTCCAAACTCGTTGCCTTATTGGAGGTAAATTATGCATGATGATTATTGACTCGGGAAGCTGTACGAATGTAATCAGTGATGAGGTTGTTAAAAAGCTGGGCATTCACACCATTAAACATCCCCAACCTTATAAATTTCAATGGTTGAATGATTGTGGTTCTATTAAAGTTACTAAGCAGGCATATTTGACCTTTAGTCTATCAAAGTATGAAGATAAAGTTCTTTGCAACATGGTTCCTATGCATGTCGCCCATATATTGCTTGCCCGCCCATGGCAGTTTGACAAACGTGTCACATATGATGGCTACTCTAATAAATATTGTCGACGAATAAGAGTAAGCGCATCACCTTGGCCCCGTTAACACCACAAGAGGCTCATACCGATCAGGTCAAGTTTGCTAAGAAAAGAGAAACAAGGCACAATAATACTCAGGCACGCACGGATTCTGAATCTACAAAAAACAAAGCCTCCACCGAGATTTCCAAGGTGGATTCACACATTCGTGAAAAAAAAGGATGTTACATGACTGTTCAGTCGCCTTTCCTTTTCATATACAAGGATTCATCCCTATTGCTTCCCCATTCGGTTCCCACCAAGCATTTTTCTACTCCATTTCCTTGTTTTATGCTTATATCTGATCTTACCGGAACTCTTCTCAGTGTTTCCTATCTCTTTTACAGGAATTTGAAGACGTATTTCCGGAAGAAGAACCAAGTGGCTTACCACCATTACGAGGAGTGGAGCATCAGATTGATTTCATCCCGGGAGCGGTTCTACCATATCATCCGGCCTATAGGGCAAATCCTAAGAAAACTAAGGAAATTCAGCGTCAAGTTTGGGAATTAATGGAAAAAGGAAAGATTCGAGAATAAATGAGTCCATGCGCAGTCCCGTAATAGTTTTGCCCAAGAAGAATGGTGAATGGTGAATGGAGAATGTGAACCGACTTCCATGCGATCAACCAAATCACGATAAAGTATCATTATCCTATTCCCCACCTTGATGACATGTTAGATGAATTGCATGGTGCCAAATTGTTTACAAAAATTGACTTAAAGAGGTGATACCACCAAGTACGAATTCGTCAAGTAGATGAGTGGGAAACATCATTTAAGGCTAAATTTGGGTTGTATGAATGACTTGTTATGCCTTTTGGACTTACCAATGCCCCGAGCACATTTATGAGGTTAATGAATGAGGTAATTCAAGAATTTATTGGAAAATTTGTCGTGGTCTACTTTGATGACATTTTAATCTATAGCCATGATTTAAACTCACATGTGTCACACATGAAGGTAGTTTTGGAAACACTTCGAAAAGCACACCTATTTGCTAATCTTAAAAAATGTTCTTTTTGCTTGGAAAGTGTTGTCTTCATTGGGGTCCTGCTCAAAGGGAAGCATTCGAAACTCTTAAATCTCGTTTGATATATGCACCTATACTTGCTTTACCTGATTGTTCTAAAATGTTTGAAATTGAGTGCGATGCATCCGGGGTAGGAATCGGTGGTGTTTTAATACAAGAGGGGCGTCCTTTTTCATATTTCAGTGAGAAGTTGAAAGGCAAGAATTTAAAGTATGCCATATATGATAAAGAATTATATGCACTTGTTCAGTGTCACGTGTGTGGCAACATTATCTGCGTCCTAAAGAATTCGTCATTCATTCTGATCATGAGTCCTTAAAATACTTGAAAGGGCAATCTAAGTTGCACTTACATCACATTAGATGGATGGAATTCATTGAGTCATTTCCGTATGTGATCAAGTATAAAAAGGGAAAAGAGAACACCGTTGCTGATGATTTATCTAGACGCTACATTCTAATCACACACATGCAAACCAAGCTACTCGGTTTTGAGCACATTAAAGAGTTGTACGCATCTGATATAGATTTTTCTGAGTTGTATAAAGCTACTGAATTTTCAGCATGTGAGAAGTTCTATAGACACGAGGGATTTCTATTCAAAGAAAATAAATTATGTATTTCTCAAGGGTCCATACGTGAGTATTTGGTGAGAGAAGCACATGGCGGAGGTCTTATGGGTCATTTTGGCATTGCTAAAACCTTAGACGTACATTATTCACATTTTTATTTGCCAAGGATGGTTCGTGATGTTAATCGTATTTGTGAGTCATGTATTACTTGTCATAAGGCGAAATCGAAGTCACATCCCCATGGTTTGTACACTCCCCTTCCTATTCCCTCCTTCCCCTGGGTTGACTTATCTATGGACTTTGTGTTGGGTTTACCTCGTTCTTGGACGGGTAAAGATTTTATTTTTGTGGTGGTTGATCGTTTTTCTAAGATTACACATTTTATCGCATGTAACAAAACAAATGATTCTTCGCATATTGCTGAATTAGTCTTCACGGAAATTGTGTGTCTACATGGTGTCCCCAAATCAATTGTCAATGATCGTGATGTAAAGTTTGTAACCCATTTCTGGCGTGTTCTATGGATGCGATTAGGCACTACTTTTTTGTACTCCACCGCTTACCATCCCCAAACCGATGGTCAAATGGAAGTTGTGAACCGAACATTGGGTCAATTGTTACGCACAGTCGTACAAAAGAACTTAAAGAATTGGGTGTCTTGTTATCCATATGTTGAATTTTCTTACAACCGTGCTACTCATTCTGCTACTAAACACTCAGCATTTGAAATTGTTTATGGTTATAATCCTTTCACCCCTATTGATCTCGTTCCTCTTCCCCCAGGTATGCACACGAGTCTCGAGGGAGAAAAGAAAGTTGAAATGGTACGAGAATTGCATGCAAAGGCAAGGCAGAATGTGGAGGCTCAAACATCTCGCTATGAAAAACAAGCAACAAGGGCAGGAAAGAAATAATCTTTGAACCCGGAGATTGGGTATGGTTGCATTCTCGCAAAGAATGGTTTCCCACAAAACGCAAGACCAAGCTACACCCACGTGGAGATGGCCCGGTCCAAGTTTTGGAGTGAATCAACAATAACTCAACAAAGCTTGACATTCCACCCAACTGGGCCGTTTTAAACTCCTTCAATATGGCTGATTAGCACCCATTTGACAACCCTGATGATCTAAGGATAGATCCTTCGCAACCGGGAGGGTCTGATGTGAATCCGGATCCACTACCTGCACATTATCTGTTAACATTTTGGGTTGGTCCTGAAACTCGGCTTCAATGTAAAAAGAGACTCACGTCTTTGGAAAAATTAGCCCAAGTATTAATGCAAGAGTCCAAGTCCAATGATGAAGATTGTTAAACAACCAAGTCCATTATTTATGCTTGTGGGCTGCCTGAATAATGACCCAGCATTAAGGCCCTTATTATGGTATTATATTATATATTTTATTAGGCAATATTAGTTAAATAAATGACAAAAACTTGGCTGAAATTGGAGTATAATATGGTGCCACTTTTGCTAGCTTTGGAAGTGAAGAAGTCAAGTTTTGGAAAAGCAAAATACATTGAACCAAGATGCATGAATCAAGATTTCAAGAGTCCAAGCATTTATTCAAGATACATTGATTCATGATGCAAATGAATCTAGTAAATAATGGTGCCACCCTTTTAGTTATTTGAGGAAAACTTTTCATCTTATTTTTCAATCATTATTTGTCCTATAAATAGCCAAGACTATTGTAACTTGAAATTCAGCTTTTGATCAATATACAATTATATTTCACTTTTAAAGTGTTGTGCTGAGTTACTCTTGAAAGATAATTCTAAGGTTTAGGATTTATCAAGGACTTAAGCAATCCTTGTGGATATCCCAAAATACCAAGGTGCTTAGAAGCAGATTTTCTAAGTGTTAAGGTAATTCCAAGGTGCTTTCACACAAGTTGTGATTGTGTCAAGGAGCTTATTGATTCCAAGGTGCTTCCACACAGGTTGTCGTTGTGTCAAGGACCTATCCCAAATACCATCAATTCCATGATCCAAATTTAAATCAATTCAACCTTTCCCGGTTCACTTCATATGGTGGATTTTCTATGGAAATGTGCAAGTATAGTGTATTTTGTGTGGAAATATGCAAGTATCATGTATTTTGCATGGAAACGTGCAATCATCGAGTATTTTTGCATGGAAACGTGCAAGCATCATGGATTATTTATGGAAATGTCCAAGTATGTTGGATTTTCTATGGAAATGTGCAAATATCATGGATTTTCTGTGGAATGAGCAAGTATCATGGATTCGGCATGGAAATGTGCAAGTATCAAGGATCTTCTTTGGAAATATGCAAGTACGCGTAATTTTTATGAAATGTACAAGTATCGTGGATTTGGCGTGGAAATATGCAAGTAACGTGTATTTTGATTGGAAATATGCAAGTATCAAGGATTTTTTATGTGGTAATGTGCAAGCATCGTGTATTTTGCATGGAAAAGTGCCAGTATCATGGATTTTACCGGAAATGTGCAAGTAAAGTGGATTTTCTACGGAATGTGCAAGTACCGTGGATTTGGCATGGAAATGTGGAAGTATCAAGATTTGCTATGCAAATGAGCAAGTACGTGTATTTTGCATGGAAATGTGTAAGTATCATGTATTTTATATTGTAATGTGCAACTATCACGTATTTTGCTTGGAAACGTGCAAGCATCATGGGCTTTTCTATGGACATATGCAAGTATGGTGGATTTTCTATGTAAATGTGCAAGTATAGTGTATTTTGCATGGAAATGTGCAAGTATCATGTATTTTTGCATGGAAACATGTAAACATCATGGATTTTCTATGGAAATGTGCAAGTATGTTGGATTTTCTTTGGAAATGTGCAAGTATCATGGATTTTTTGTGGAATGTGCAAGTATCATGGATTTGGTGTGGAAATGTGTAAGTATCAAGGATCTTCTATGGAAATGCGTAAGTACGTGTACTTTGCAAGAAAATTAGAAAGTATCATGGATTTTACGTGGAACTGAGTATCATCTATTTTGCATGGAAATGTGCAAGTACGGTAGATTTACTATGAAATTGTGCAAGTATGGTGTATTTTGCATGGAAATATGCAAGTATCATGGATTTTATGTGGTAATATGCAATTATAGTGTATTTTGCATGGATGTGTTCCTTGCATCATGGATTTTCTATGGAAATGTGCAAGTAAAGTTGAGTTTATGTGGTATTGTGCGACGGTGAGATTTTTGATTCCTTGTACAAGGCCATTCTGGCATCCGTTTTCCTTGTCGTATGCGCCGGCGTGCCTTATTTATCGTTCTGGTCGATACCACATCAGTACTTCAAAAAGAATTACAAAAGTTTTTTTTCATACTTTTTTTTGTACCCATAGAGTACTTAACGGTGTGATATTTGATTCCTTGTACATGGCCATTCTGGCCTCCGTTTTGCTTGCTGTTTGCCCCGGCGTGCCTTATTTATCGTTCTGGTCGATACCACATCAGTACTTCAAAGAGAATTACAAATGTTTTTTTTCGTACTTTTTTTGCACCCATTGAGTACTTAACGGTGTGATTTTTGATTCCTTGTACAAGGCCATTCTGGCCTCTGTTTTGCTTGCATTTTGCGCCGGCGTGCCTTATTTATCGTTCTGGTCGATGCCACATCAGGACTTCAAAGAGAATTACAAACGTTTTTTTCGTACTGTTTTTGTACCCATAGAGTACTTAACAGTGTAATTTTCGATTCCTTGTACAAGGCCAGTCTGGCCTCTATTTTGCTTGCCGTTTGCACCGGCGGGCCTTATTTATCGTTCTGGTCGATACACATCAGTACCTCAAAGAGAATTACAAAAGTTTTGTTTCGTACTTTTTTTTGTACCCATAGAGTACTTAACGGGGTGATTTTTGATTCCTTGTACAAGGCCATTCTGGCCTCTGTTTTTCTAGTCGTTTGCGCCGGCGTGCCTTATTTATCATCCTTTTCGATATCACCTCAGTACTTCAAAGAGAATTACAAACGTTTTTTCGAACTTTTTTTGTACCAATAGTGTATTTCACGGTGTGATTTTTGATTCCTTGTACAAGGCCATTATGGCCTCCGTTTTGCTTGCCGTTTGCGCCGGTGTGCCTTATTTATCGTCTGGTCGATACCATATCAGTACTTCAATGTGAATTACAAACGTTTTTTTTCATATTTTTTTGTATCCAAAGAGTACTTAACGTTGTGATTTTTTATTCCTTGTACAAGGCCATTCTGGCCTCCGTTTTGCTTGCTGTTTGCGCCGGCGTGACTTATTTATCGTTATGGTCGATATCACATTAGTACTTCAAAGAGAATTACAAACATTTTTTTTCGTACTTTTTTTTGTACCCATAGAGTACTTAACGGTGTGATTTTTGATTCCTTGTACAAGGCCATTCTGGCCTCCGTTTTGCTTTCCGTTTGCGCCGGCGTGCCTTATTTATCGTTCTGGTCGATATCACATCAGCACTTCAAAGATAATTACAAACGTTTTTTTCATTCTTTTTTTGTACCCACAGAGTACTTAACGGTGTGATTTTTGATTCCTTGTACAAGGCCATTCTGGCCTCTGTTTTGCTTGCCGTTTCCGCCGGCGTGCCTATCGTTCTGGTCGATATCACATCAGTACTTCAAAGAGAATTACAAATGTTTTATTCATACTTTTTTTGGTACCCATAGAGTACTTAACGGTGTGATTTTTGATTTCTTGTAAAAGGCCATTCTGGCCTCCGTTTTGCTTGCCGTTTGCGCCGGAATGCCTTATTTATCGTTCTGGTCGATATCACATCAGTACTTCAAAGAGAATTACAAACATTTTTTCATACTTTTTTTTGTACCCATAGAGTGCTTAATGGTGTGATTTTTGATTTCTTGTAAAAAGCCATTCTGGCCTCCGTTTGCGCAGGCGTGCCTTATTTATGGATCTGGTCGATATCACATCAGTACTTCAAAGAGAATTACAAACGTTTTTTCGTACTTTTTTTGTACCCATAGAGTACTTAACGGTGTGATTTTTGATTCCTTGTATAAGGCCATTCTGGCCTCCGTTTTGGTTGCCGTTTGCGCCGGCGTGCCTTATTTATCGTTCTGGTCGATACCACATCATTACTTCAAAGAGAATTACAAACGTTTTTTTTTTCGTACTTTTTTTTTGTAACCATAGAGTACTTAACGGTGTGATTTTTGATTCCTTGTTCAAGGCAATTCTGGCCTCTGTTTTGCTTGCCGTTTACGCCGGCGTGCCTTATTTATCGTTCTTGTCGATATCACATCAGTACTTCAAAGAGAATTACAAACGTTTTTTCGTACTTTTTTTTGTACCCATAGAGTACTTAACGGTGTGATTTTTGATTACTTGTACAAGGCCATTCTGGCCTCCATTTTGCTTTCCGTTTGCTCCGGCGTGCCTTATTTATCGCCTGGTCGATACCATATCAGTACTTCAAAGAGAATTACAAACGTTTTTTTTCGTAGATTTTTTTGTACCCATAGAGTACTTAACGGTGAGATTATAGATTCCTTGTACAAGGCCATTATGGCATCCGTTTTGCTTGCCGTATGCGCCGGCGTGCCTTATTTATCGTTCTGGTCGATACCACATCAGTACTTCAAAAAGAATTACAAAAGTTTTTTTCGTACTTTTTTTTGTACCCATAGAGTACTTAACGGTGTGATATTTGATTCCTTGTACATGGCCATTCTGGCCTCCGTTTTGCTTGCCGTTTGCCCCGGCGTGCCTTATTTATCGTTCTGGTCGATACCACATCAGTACTTCAAAGAGAATTCCAAATGTTTTTTTCGTACTTTTTTTCTACCCATAGAGTTCTTAACGGTGTGATTTTTGATTCCTTGTACAAGGCCATTCTGGCCTCTGTTTTGCTTGCCGTTTGCACCGGCGGTCCTTATTTATCGTTCTGGTCGATACACAGCAGTACCTCAAAGAGAATTACAAAAGTTTTGTTTCGTACTTTTTTTGTACCCATAGAGTACTTAACGGTGCGATTTTTGATTCCTTGTACAAGGCCATTCTGGCCTCTGTTTTGCTTGCCATTTGAGCCGGCGTGCCTTATTTATCGTCCTTGTCGATATCACATCAGTACTTCAAAGAGAATTACAAACGTTTTTTTCGTACTTTTTTTGTACCAATAAAGTATTTCACGGTGTGATTTTTGATTCCTTGTACAAGGCCATTCTGGCCTCCGTTTTGCTTCCCGTTTGCGCAGGCGTGCCTTATTTATAGTCTGGTCGATACCATATCAGTACTTCAAAGAGAATTACAAACGTTTTTTTTTCGTACTTTTTTAGTACCTATAGAGTACTTAACGGTGTGATTTTTGATTCCTTGTATAAGGCCATTCTGGCCTCCGTTTTCCTTGCCGTTTGCGCCGGTGTGACTTATTTATCCTTCTGGTCGATATCACATCAGTACTTCAAAGAGAATTACAAAAAAAAAATTTCGTACTTTTTTTTGTACCCATAGAGTACTTAACGGTGTGATTTTTGATTCCTTGTACAAGGCCATTTTGGCCTCCATTTTGCTTGCCATTTGCGTTGGCGTGCCTTATTTATCGTTCTGGTCGATATCAAATCAATACTTCAAAGAGAATTACAAACTTTTTTTTCAGACTTTTTTTTTGTACCCATAGAGTACTTAACGGTGTGATTTTTGATTCCTTGTAAAAGGCCATTCTGGCCTCTGTTTTGCTTGCCGTTTGCGCCGGTGTGCCTATCGTTCTAGTCGATATCACATCAGTACTTTAAAGAGAATTACAAACGTTTTTTTCATACTTTTTTGGGTACACATAGAGTACTTAACGGTGTGATTTTTGATTTCTTGTAAAAGGACATTCAGGCCTCTGTTTTGCTTGCCGTTTGCGCCGGCATGCCTTATTTATCGTTCTGGTCGATATCACATCAGTACTTCAAATAGAATTACAAACGTTTTTTCGTACTTTTTTTGTACCCATAGAGTAGTTAACGGTGTGATTTTTGATTCCTTGTATAAGGCCTTTCTGGATTCCGTTTTGGTTTCCGTTTGCGCCTGCGTGCCTTATTTATCGTTCTGGTCGATACCACATCATTACTTCAATGAGAATTACAAACGTTTTTTTCGTACTTTTTTTTGTACCCATAGAGTACTTAACGGTGAGATTTTTGATTCTTTGTACAAGGCCATTCTGGCAGCCGTTTTCCTTGTCGTATGTGCCGGCGTGCCTTATTTATCGTTCTGGTCGATACCACATCAGTACTTCAAAAAGAATTACAAAAGTTTTTTTTCGTACTTTTTTTGTACCCATAGAGTACTTAACGGTGTGATATTTGATTCCTTGTACATGGCCCTTCTGGCCTCCGTTTTGCTTGCCGTTTGCCCCGGCGTGCCTTATTTATCGTTCTGGTCGATACCACATCAGTACTTCAAAGAGAATTACGAATGTTTTTTTTCATACTATTTTTCCCATTGAGTACTTAACGGTGTGATTTTTGATTCCTTGTACAAGGCCATTCTGGCCTCCGTTTTGCTTGCCGTTTGCGCCGGCATGCCTTATTTATCGTTCTGGTCGATGCCACATCAGGACTTCAAAGAGAATTACAAACGTTTTTTTTCGTACTTTTTTTGTACCCATAGAGTACTTAACGGTGTGATTTTTGATTCCTTGTACAAGGCAATTCTGGGCTCTATTTTGCTTGCCGTTTGCACCGGCGGGCCTTATTTATCGGTCTGGTCGATACACTTTTGTACCTCAAAGAGAATTACAAAAGTTTTGTTTCGTACTTTTTTTTGTACCCACAGAGTACTTAACGAGGTGATTTTTGATTCCTTGTACAAGGCCATTCTGGTCTCTGTTTTGCTTGTCGTTTGCGCCGGCGTGCCTTATTTATCATCCTTGTCGATATCACCTCACTATTTTAAAGAGAATTACAAACGTTTTTTCGAACTTTTTTTGTACCAATAGAGTATTTCACGGTGTGATTTTTGATTCCTTGTACAAGGCCATTATGGCCTCCGTTTTGCTTGCCGTTTGCGCCGGTGTGCCTTATTTATCGTCTGGTCGATACCATATCAGTACTTCAATGTGAATTACAAACGTTTTTTTCATATTTTTTTGTACCCATAGAGTACTTAACGGTGTGATTTTTTATTCCTTGTACAAGGCCATTCTGGCCTCCGTTTTGCTTGCTGTTTGCGCCGGCGTGACTTATTTATCGTTATGGTCGATATCACATTAGTACTTCAAAGAGAATTACAAACATTTTTTTTCGTACTTTATTTTTATACCCATAGAGTACTTAACGGTGTGATTTTTGATTCCTTGTACAAGGCCATTCTGGCCTCCGTTTTGCTTGCCGTTTGCGCCGGCATGCCTTATTTATCGTTCTGGTCGATATCACATCAGCACTTCAAAGATAATTACAAACGTTTTTTTCATACTTTTTTTGTACCCATAGAGTACTTAACGGTGTGATTTTTGATTCATTGTACAAGGCCATTCTGGCCTCTGTTTTGCTTGCCGTTTCCGCCGGCGTGCCTATCGTTCTGGTCGATATCACATCAGTACTTCAAAGAGAATTACAAATGTTTTTTTCATACTTTTTTTTGGTACCCATAGAGTACTTATCGGTGTGATTTTTGATTTCTTGTAAAAGGCCATTCTGGCCTCCGTTTTGCTTGCCGTTTGCGCCGGCATGCCTTATTTATCGTTCTGGTCGATATCACATCAGTACTTCAAAGAGAATTACAAACATTTTTTCATACTTTTTTTGTACCCATAGAGTACTTAACGGTGTGATTTTTGATTTCTTGTAGAAAGCCATTCTGGCCTCCGTTTGCGCCGGCGTGCCTTATTTAAGGATCTGGTCGATATCACATCAGTACTTCAAAGAGAATTACAAACGTTTTTTCGTACTTTTTTTGTACCCATAGAGTACTTAACGGTGTGATTTTTTGATTCCTTGTATAAGGCCATTCTGGCCTCCGTTTTGGTTGCCGTTTGCGCCGGCGTGCCTTATTTATCGTTCTGGTCGATACCACATCATTACTTCAAAGAGAATTACAAACATTTTTTTTTCGTACTTTTTTTTTGTAACCATAGAGTACTTAACGGTGTGATTTTTGATTCCTTGTACAAGGCAATTCTGGCCTCTGTTTTGCTTGCAGTTTGCGCCGGCGTGCCTTATTTATCGTCTGGTCGATACAATATCAGTACTTCAAAGGGAATTACAAACGTTTTTTTCGTACATTTTTTTGTACCCATAGAGTACTTAACGGTGAGATTTTAGATTCCTTGTACAAAGCCATTATGGCATCCGTTTTGCTTGCCGTATGCGCCGGCGTGCCTTATTTATCGTTCTGGTCGATACCACATCTGTACTTCAAAAAGAATTACAAAAGTTTTTTTCGTACTTTTTTTTGTACCCATAGAGTACTTAACGGTGTGATATTTGATTCCTTGTACATGGCCATTCTGGCCTCCGTTTTGCTTGCCGTTTGCCCCGGCGTGCCTTATTTATCGTTCTGGTCGATACCACATCAGTACTTCGAAGAGAATTCCAAATGTTTTTTTTCGTACTTTTTTTGCACCCCAATCATTGAGTACTTAACGGTGTGATTTTTGATTCCTTGTACAAGGCCATTCTGGCCTCCGTTTTGCTTGCCGTTTGCGCCGGCGTGCCTTATTTATTGTTCTGGTGGATACCACAACAGGACTTCAAAGAGAATTACAAACGTTTTTTTTCGTACTTTTTTCTACCCATAGAGTTCTTAATGGTGTGATTTTTGATTCCTTGTACAAGGCCATTCTGGCCTCTGTTTTGCTTGCCGTTTGCACCGGCGGTCCTTATTTATCGTTCTGGTCGATACACAGCAGTACCTCAAAGAGAATTACAAAAGTTTTGTTTCGTACTTTTTTTTGTACCCATAGAGCACTTAACGGTGTGATTTTTGATTCCTTGTACAAGGCCGTTCTGGCCTCTGTTTTGCTTTCCGTTTGCGCCGGTGTGCCTATCGTTCTAGTCGATATCACATCAGTACTTTAAAGAGAATTACAAACGTTTTTTTCATACTTTTTTGGGTACACATAGAGTACTTAACTGTGTGATTTTTGATTTCTTGTAAAAGGACATTCAGGCCTCTGTTTTGCTTGCCGTTTGCGCCGGCATGCCTTATTTATCGTTCTGGTCGATATCACATCAGTACTTCAAAGAGAATTACAAACGTTTTTTGTACTTTTTTTGTACCCATAGAGTACTTAACGGTGTGATTTTTGATTCCTTGTATAAGGCCTTTCTGGCCTCCGTTTTGGTTTCCGTTTGCGCCTGCGTGCCTTATTTATCGTTCTGGTCGATACCACATCATTACTTCAAAGAGAATTACAAACGTTTTTTTTCGTACTTTTTTTTGTACCCATAGAGTACTTAACGGTGAGATTTTTGATTCCTTGTACAAGGCCATTCTGGCATCCGTTTTCCTTGTCGTATACTCCGGCGTGCCTTATTTATCGTTCTGGTCGATACCACATCAGTATTTCAAAAAGAATTACAAAAGTTTTTTTTCGTACTTTTTTTGTACCCATAGAGTACTTAACGGTGTGATATTTGATTCCTTGTACATGGCCATTCTGGCCTCCGTTTTGCTTGCCGTTTGCCCCGGCGTGCCTTATTTATCGTTCTGGTCGATACCACATCAGTACTTCAAAGAGAATTACAAATGTTTTTTTTCATACTTTTTTGCACCCATTGAGTACTTAACGGTGTGATTTTTGATTCCTTGTACAAGGCCATTCTGGCCACCGTTTTGCTTGACGTTTGCGCCGGCGTGCCTTATTTATCGTTCTGGTCGATGCCACATCAGGACTTCAAAGAGAATTACAAACGTTTTTTTTCGTACTTTTTTTGTACCCATAGAGTACTTAACGGTGTGATTTTTTGATTCCTTGTACATGGCCATTCTGGCCTCCGTTTTGCTTGCCGTTTGCCCCGGCATGCCTTATTTATCGTTCTGGTCGATACCACATCAGTACTTCAAAGAGAATTCCAAATGTTTTTTTTCGTACTTTTTTTGCACCCCAATCATTGAGTACATAACGGTGTGATTTTTGATTCCTTGTACAAGGCCATTCTAGCCTCCGTTTTGCTTGCCGTTTGCGCCGGCGTGCCTTATTTATCGTTCTGGTGGATACCACAACAGGACTTCAAAGAGAATTACAAATGTTTTTTTTCGTACTTTTTTTCTACCCATAGAGTTCTTAACGGTGTGATTTTTGATTCCTTGTACAAGGCCATTCTGGCCTCTGTTTTGCTTGCCGTTTGCACCGGCGGTCCTTATTTATCGTTCTGGTCGATACACAGCAGTACCTCAAAGAGAATTACAAAAGTTTTGTTTCGTACTTTTTTTTGTACCCATAGAGTACTTAACGGTGTGATTTTTGATTCCTTGTACAAGGCCATTCTGACCTCTGTTTTGCTTGCCATTTGAGCCGGCGTGCCTTATTTATCGTCCTTGTCGATATCACATCAGTACTTCAAAGAGAATTACAAACGTTTTTTTCGTACTTTTTTTGCACCAATAAAGTATTTCACGGTGTGATTTTTGATTCCTTGTACAAGGCCATTCTGGCCTCCGTTTTGCTTCCCGTTTGCGCCGGCGTGCCTTATTTATAGTCTGGTCGATACCATATCAGTACTTCAAAGAGAATTACAAACGTTTTTTTTCGTATTTTTTTGTACCCATAGAGTACTTAACGGTGTGATTTTTGATTCCTTGTACAAGGCCATTCTGGCCTCCGTTTTGCTTGCCGTTTGCGCCGGCGTGACTTATTTATCCTTCTGGTCGATATCACATCAGTACTTCAAAGAGAATTACAAAAAACAATTTCGTACTTTTTTTTGTACCCAAAGAGTACTTAACGGTGTGATTTTTGATTCCTTGTACAAGGGCATTTTGGCCTCCATTTTGCTTGCCGTTTGCGCTGGCGTGCCTTATTTATCGTTCTGGTAGATATCACATCAGTACTTCAAAGAGAATTACAAACGTTTTTTTCATACTTTTTTTGTACCCATAGAGTACTTAACGGTGTGATATTTGATTCCTTGTACAAGGCCATTCTGGCCTCTGTTTTGCTTGCCGTTTGCGCCGGTGTGCCTATCGTTCTAGTCGATACCACATCAGTACTTTAAAGAGAATTACAAACGTTTTTTTCATACTTTTTTGGGTACACATAGAGTACTTAACGGTGTGATTTTTTATTTCTTGTAAAAGGACATTCAGGCATCTGTTTTGCTTGCCGTTTGCGCCGGCATGCCATATTTATCGTTCTGGTCGATATCACATCAGTACTTCAAAGAGAATTACAAACGTTTTTTCGTACTTTTTTTGTACCCATAGAGTACTTAACGGTGTGATTTTTGATTCCTTGTATAAGGCCTTTCTGGCCTCCGTTTTGGTTTCCGTTTGCGCCTGCGTGCCTTATTTATCGTTCTGGTCGATACCACATCATTACTTCAAAGAGAATTACAAACGTTTTATTTCGTACTTTTTTTTGTACCCATAGAGTACTTAACGGTGAGATTTTTGATTCCTTGTACAAGGCCATTCTTGCATCCGTTTTCCTTGTCGTATGCGCCGGCGTGCCTTATTTATCGTTCTGGTCGATACCACATCAACACTTCAAAAAGAATTACAAAAGTTTTTTTTCGTAGTTTTTTTGTACCCATAGAGTACTTAACGGTGTGATATTTGATTCCTTGTACATGGCCATTATGGCCTCCGTTTTGCTTGCCGTTTGCCCCGGCATGCCTTATTTATCGTTCTGGTCGATACCACATCAGTACTTCAAAGAGAATTACAAATGTTTTTTTTCGTACTTTTTTTGCACCCATTGAGTACTTAATGGTGTGATTTTTGATTCCTTGTACAAGGCCATTCTGGCCTCCGTTTTGCTTGCCGTTTGCGCCGGCGTGCCTTATTTATCGTTCTGGTCGATGCCACACCAGGACTTCAAAGAGAATTACAAACGTTTTTTTCGTACCCATAGAGTACTTAACGGTGTGATTTTTGATTCCTTGTACAAGGCAATTCTGGCCTCTATTTTGCTTGCCGTTTGCACCGGGGCCTTATTTATCGTTCTGGTCGATACACATCAGTACCTCAAAGAGAATTACAAAAGTTTTGTTTCGTACTTTTTTGTACCCATAGAGTACTTAACGAGGTGATTTTTGATTCCTTGTACAAGGCCATTCTGGCCTCTGTTTTGCTTGTCGTTTGCGCCGGCGTGCCTTATTTATCGTCCTTGTCGATATCACCTCAGTACTTCAAAGAGAATTACAAACGTTTTTTCGAACTTTTTTGTACCAATAGAGTATTTCACGGTGTGATTTTTGATTCCTTGTACAAGGCCATTATGGCCTCCGTTTTGCTTGCCGTTTGCGCCGGCGTGCCTTATTTATTGGTCGATACCATATCAGTACTTCAAAGAGAATTACAAACGTTTTTTTCGTATTTTTTTGTACCCATAGAGTACTTAACGGTGTGATTTTTGATTCCTTGTACAAGGCCATTCTGGCCTCCGTTTTGCTTTCCGTTTGCGCCGGCGTGCCTTATTTATCGTCTGGTCGATACCATATCAGTACTTCAAAGGGAATTACAAACGTTTTTTTTTCGTACATTTTTTTGTACCCATAGAGTACTTACGGTGAGATTTTAGATTCCTTGTACAAGGCCATTATGGCATCCGTTTTGCTTGCCGTTTGCGCCGGCGTGCCTTATTTATCGTTCTGGTCGATACCACATCAATACTTCAAAAAGAATTACAAAAGTTTTTTTCGTACTTTTTTTTGTACCCATAGAGTACTTAACGGTGTGATATTTGATTCCTTATACATGGCCATTCTGGCCTCCGTTTTGCTTGCCGTTTGCGCCGGCGTGCCTTATTTATCGTTCTGGTCGATATCACATCAGTACTTCAAAGAGAATTCCAAATGTTTTTTTTCATACTTTTTTTGCACCCCATTGAGTACTTTACGGTGTGATTTTTGATTCCTTGTACAAGGCCATTCTGGCCTCCGTTTTGCTTGCCGTTTGCGCCGGCGTGCCTTATTTATCGTTCCGGTGGATACCACAACAGGACTTCAAAGAGAATTACAAATGTTTTTTTTGTACTTTTTTTCTACCCATAGAGTTCTTAACGGTGTGATTTTTGATTCCTTGTACAAGGCCATTCTGGCCTCTGTTTTGCTTGCCGTTTGCACCGGCGGTCCTTATTTATCGTTCCGGTCGATACACAGCAGTACCTCAAAGAGAATTACAAAAGTTTTGTTTCGTACTTTTTTTTGTACCCATAGAGTACTTAACGGTGTGATTTTTGATTCCTTGTACAAGGCCATTCTGACCTCTGTTTTGCTTGCCATTTGAGCCGGCGTGCCTTATTTATCGTCCTTGTCGATACCATATCAATACTTCAAAGAGAATTACAAACGTTTTTTTTCGTATTTTTTTGTACCCATAGAGTACTTAACGGTGTGATTTTTGATTCATTGTACAAGGCCATTCTTGCCTCCGTTTTGCTTGCCGTTTGCGCCGGCGTGACTTATTTATCCTGCTGGTCGATATCACATCAGTACTTCAAAGAGAATTACAAAAAAAAATTCGTACTTTTTTAGTACCCATAGAGTACTTAACGGTGTGATTTTGGATTCCTTGTACAAGGCCATTCTGGCCTCCGTTTTGCTTGCCGTTTGCGCCGGCGTGACTTATTTATCCTTCTGGTCGATATCACATCAGTACTTCAAAGAGAATTACAAAAAACAATTTCGTACTTTTTTTTGTACCCAAAGAGTACTTAACGGTGTGATTTTTGATTCCTTGTACAAGGGCATTTTGGCCTCCATTTTGCTTGCCGTTTGCGCTGGCGTGCCTTATTTATCGTTCTGGTCGATATCACATCAGTACTTCAAAGAGAATTACAAACGTTTTTTTCGTACTTTTTTTTGTACCCATAGAGTACTTAACGGTGTGATTTTTGATTCCTTGTACAAGGCCATTCTGGCCTCTGTTTTGCTTGCCGTTTGCGCCGGTGTGCCTATCGTTCTAGTCGATACCACATCAGTACTTTAAAGAGAATTACAAACGTTTTTTTCATACTTTTTTGGGTACACATAGAGTACTTAACGGTGTGATTTTTGATTTCTTGTAAAAGGACATTCAGGCCTCTGTTTTGCTTGCCGTTTGCGCCGGCATGCCTTATTTATCGTTCTGGTCGATATCACATCAGTACTTCAAAGAGAATTACAAACGTTTTTTCATACTTTTTTATGTACCCATAGAGTACTTAACGGTGTGATTTTTGATTCCTTGTATAAGGCCTTTCTGGCCTCCGTTTTGGTTTCCGTTTGCGCCTGCGTGCCTTATTTATCGTTCTGGTCGATACCACATCATTACTTCAAAGAGAATTACAAAAGTTTTTTTTCGTACTTTTTTTTGTACCCATAGAGTACTTAACGGTGAGATTTTTGATTCCTTGTACAAGGCCATTCTGGCATCCGTTTTGCTTGCCGTATGCGCCGGCGTGCCTTATTTATCGTTTTGGTCGATATCACATCAGTACTTCAAAAAGAATTACAAACGTTTTTTTTCGTACTTTTTTTGTACCCATAGAGTACTTAACTGTGTGATTTTTGATTCCTTGTACATGGTCATTCTGGCCTCCGTTTTGCTTGCCGTTTGCGCCGGCGTGCCTTATTTATCGTTCTGGTCGATATCACATCAGTACTTCAAAGAGAATTACAAACGTTTTTTTTCGTACTTTTTTTGTACCCATTGAGTACTTAATGGTTTGATTTTTGATTCCTTGTACAAGGCCATTCTGGCCTCCATTTTGCTTGCCGTTTGCGCCGGCGTGCCTTATTTATCGTTCTGGTCGATGCCACATCAGGACTTCAAAGAGAATTACAAACGTTTTTTTTCGTACTTTTTTTGTACCCATAGAGTACTTAACGGTGTGATTTTTGATTCCTTGTACATGGCAATTCTGGCCTCTATTTTGCTTGCCCGTTTGCACCGGCGGTCCTTATTTATCGTTCTGGTCGATACATATCACTACCTCAAAGAGAATTACAAAAGTTTTGTTTCGTACTTTTTTTTGTACCCATAGAGTACTTAACGAGGTGATTTTTGATTCCTTGTACAAGGCCATTCGACCTCCGTTTTGCTTGCCATTTGAGCCGGCGTGCCTTATTTATCGTTCTTGTCGATATCACATCAGTACTTCAAAGAGAATTACAAACGTTTTTTTCGTACTTTTTTTGTACCAATAAAGTACTTAACGGTGTGATTTTTGATTCCTTGTACAAGGCCATTCTGGCCTCCGTTTTGCTTGCCGTTTGCGCCGGCGTGCCTTATTTATCGTTCTGGTCGATATCACATCAGTACTTCAAAGAGAATTACAAACGTTTTTTTTCGTACTCTTTTTCGTACCCATAGAGTACTTAACGTGTGATTTTTGATTCCTTGTACAAGGCCATTCTGGCCTCCGTTTTGCTTTCCGTTTGCACCGGCGTGCCTTATTTATCGTTCTGGTCGATATCACATCAGTACTTCAAAGAGAATTACAAACGTTTTTTTTCGTACTTTTTTTCGTACCCATAGAGTACTTAACTGTGTGATTTTTGATTCCTTGTACAAGGCCATTCTGGCCTCCGTTTTGCTTGCCGTTTGCGCCGGCGTGCCTTATTTATCGTTCTGGTCGATATCACATCAGTACTTCAAAGAGAATTACAAACGTTTTTTTCGTACTTTTTTTCGTACCCATAGAGTACTTAACTGTGTGATTTTTGATTCCTTGTACAAGGCCATTCTGGCCTCCGTTTTGCTTGCCGTTTGCGCCGGCGTGCCTTATTTATCGTTCTGGTCGATATCACATCAGTACTTCAAAGAGAATTACAAACGTTTTTTTCGTACTTTTTTTCGTACCCATAGAGTACTTAACTGTGTGATTTTTGATTCCTTGTACAAGGCCATTCTGGCCTCCGTTTTGCTTTCCGTTTGCGCCGGCGTGCCTTATTTATCGTTCTGGTCGATATCACATCAGTACTTCAAAGAGAATTACAAACGTTTTTTCGTACTTTTTTTTGTACCCATAGAGTACTTAACTGTGTGATTTTTGATTCCTTGTACAAGGCCATTCTGGCCTCCGTTTTGCTTGCCGTTTGCGCCGGCGTGCCTTATTTATCGTTCTGGTCGATATCACATCATTACTTCAAAGAGAATTACAAACGTTTTTTTTCGTACTTTTTTTTGTACCCATAGAGTACTTAACGGTGAGATTTTTGATTCCTTGTACAAGGCCATTCTTGCATCCGTTTTGCTTGCCGTTTGCGCCGGCGTGCCTTATTTATCGTTCTGGTCGATATCACATCAGTACTTCAAAGAGAATTACAAAAGTTTTTTTTCGTACTTTTTTTGTACCCATAGAGTACTTAACGGTGTGATATTTGATTCCTTGTACATGGCCATTATGGCCTCCGTTTTGCTTGCCGTTTGCCCCGGCATGCCTTATTTATCGTTCTGGTCGATACCACATCAGTACTTCAAAGAGAATTACAAATGTTTTTTTTCGTACTTTTTTTGCACCCATTGAGTACTTAATGGTGTGATTTTTGATTCCTTGTACAAGGCCATTCTGGCCTCCGTTTTGCTTGCCGTTTGCGCCGGCGTGCCTTATTTATCGTTCTGGTCGATGCCACACCAGGACTTCAAAGAGAATTACAAACGTTTTTTTTTCATACTTTTTTTGTACCCATAGAGTACTTAACGGTGTGATTTTTGATTCCTTGTACAAGGCAATTCTGGCCTCTATTTTGCTTGCCGTTTGCACCGGCGGGCCTTATTTATCGTTCTGGTCGATACACATCAGTACCTCAAAGAGAATTACAAAAGTTTTGTTTCGTACTTTTTTTTGTACCCATAGAGTACTTAACGAGGTGATTTTTGATTCCTTGTACAAGGCCATTCTGGCCTCTGTTTTGCTTGTCGTTTGCGCCGGCGTGCCTTATTTATCGTCCTTGTCGATATCACCTCAGTACTTCAAAGAGAATTACAAACGTTTTTTCGAACTTTTTTTGTACCAATAGAGTATTTCACGGTGTGATTTTTGATTCCTTGTACAAGGCCATTATGGCCTCCGTTTTGCTTGCCGTTTGCGCCGGCGTGCCTTATTTATAGTCTGGTCGATACCATATCAGTACTTCAAAGAGAATTACAAACGTTTTTTTCGTATTTTTTTTGTACCCATAGAGTACTTAACGGTGTGATTTTTGATTCCTTGTACAAGGCCATTCTGGCCTCCGTTTTGCTTTCCGTTTGCGCCGGCGTGCCTTATTTATCGTCTGGTCGATACCATATCAGTACTTCAAAGGGAATTACAAACGTTTTTTTTTCGTACATTTTTTTGTACCCATAGAGTACTTACGGTGAGATTTTAGATTCCTTGTACAAGGCCATTATGGCATCCGTTTTGCTTGCCGTATGCGCCGGCGTGCCTTATTTATCGTTCTAGTCGATACCACATCAATACTTCAAAAAGAATTACAAAAGTTTTTTTCGTACCTTTTTTTGTACCCATAGAGTACTTAACGGTGTGATATTTGATTCCTTATACATGGCCATTCTGGCCTCCGTTTTGCTTGCCGTTTGCCCCGGCATGCCTTATTTATCGTTCTGGTCGATACCACATCAGTACTTCAAAGAGAATTCCAAATGTTTTTTTTCATACTTTTTTTGCACCCCAATCATTGAGTACTTTACGGTGTGATTTTTGATTCCTTGTACAAGGCCATTCTGGCCTCCGTTTTGCTTGCCGTTTGCGCCGGCGTGCCTTATTTATCGTTCTGGTGGATACCACAACAGGACTTCAAAGAGAATTACAAATGTTTTTTTTGTACTTTTTTTCTACCCATAGAGTTCTTAACGGTGTGATTTTTGATTCCTTGTACAAGGCCATTCTGGCCTCTGTTTTGCTTGCCGTTTGCACCGGCGGTCCTTATTTATCGTTCTGGTCGATACACAGCAGTACCTCAAAGAGAATTACAAAAGTTTTGTTTCGTACTTTTTTTTGTACCCATAGAGTACTTAACGGTGTGATTTTTGATTCCTTGTACAAGGCCATTCTGACCTCTGTTTTGCTTGCCATTTGAGCCGGCGTGCCTTATTTATCGTCCTTGTCGATACCATATCAGTACTTCAAAGAGAATTACAAACGTTTTTTTTCGTATTTTTTTGTACCCATAGAGTACTTAACGGTGTGATTTTTGATTCATTGTACAAGGCCATTCTTGCCTCCGTTTTGCTTGCCGTTTGCGCCGGCGTGACTTATTTATCCTGCTGGTCGATATCACATCAGTACTTCAAAGAGAATTACAAAAAAAAATTCGTACTTTTTTAGTACCCATAGAGTACTTAACGGTGTGATTTTGGATTCCTTGTACAAGGCCATTCTGGCCTCCGTTTTGCTTGCCGTTTGCGCCGGCGTGACTTATTTATCCTTCCGGTCGATATCACATCAATACTTCAAAGAGAATTACAAAAAACAATTTCGTACTTTTTTTTGTACCCAAAGAGTACTTAACGGTGTGATTTTTGATTCCTTGTACAAGGGCATTTTGGCCTCCATTTTGCTTGCCGTTTGCGCTGGCGTGCCTTATTTATCGTTCTGGTCGATATCACATCAGTACTTCAAAGAGAATTACAAACGTTTTTTTCATACTTTTTTTTGTACCCATAGAGTACTTAACGGTGTGATTTTTGATTCCTTGTACAAGGCCATTCTGGCCTCTGTTTTGCTTGCCGTTTGCGCCGGTGTGCCTATCGTTCTAGTCGATACCACATCAGTACTTTAAAGAGAATTACAAACGTTTTTTTAATACTTTTTTGGGTACACATAGAGTACTTAACGGTGTGATTTTTGATTTCTTGTAAAAGGACATTCAGGCCTCTGTTTTGCTTGCCGTTTGCGCCGGCATGCCTTATTTATCGTTCTGGTCGATATCACATCAGTACTTCAAAGAGAATTACAAACGTTTTTTCATACTTTTTTATGTACCCATAGAGTACTTAACGGTGTGATTTTTGATTCCTTGTATAAGGCCTTTCTGGCCTCCGTTTTGGTTTCCGTTTGCGCCTGCGTGCCTTATTTATCGTTCTGGTCGATACCACATCATTACTTCAAAGAGAATTACAAAAGTTTTTTTTCGTACTTTTTTTTGTACCCATAGAGTACTTAACGGTGAGATTTTTGATTCCTTGTACAAGGCCATTCTGGCATCCGTTTTCCTTGTCGTATGCGCCGGCGTGCCTTATTTATCGTTTTGGTCGATACCACATCAGTACTTCAAAAAGAATTACAAAAGTTTTTTTTCGTACTTTTTTTGTACCCATAGAGTACTTAACGGTGTGATATTTGATTCCTTGTACATGGTCATTCTGGCCTCCGTTTTGCTTTCCGTTTGCCCCGGCATGCCTTATTTATCGTTCTGGTCGATACCACATCAGTACTTCAAAGAGAATTACAAATGTTTTTTTTTCGTACTTTTTTTGCACCCATTGAGTACTTAATGGTTTGATTTTTGATTCCTTGTACAAGGCCATTCAGGCCTCCATTTTGCTTGCCGTTTGCGCCGGCGTGCCTTATTTATCGTTCTGGTCGATGCCACATCAGGACTTCAAAGAGAATTACAAACGTTTTTTTTCGTACTTTTTTTGTACCCATAGAGTACTTAACGGTGTGATTTTTGATTCCTTGTACATGGCAATTCTGGCCTCTATTTTGCTTGCCCGTTTGCACCGGCGGTCCTTATTTATCGTTCTGGTCGATACATATCACTACCTCAAAGAGAATTACAAAAGTTTTGTTTCGTACTTTTTTTTTGTACCCATAGAGTACTTAACGAGGTGATTTTTGATTCCTTGTACAAGGCCATTCTGGCCTCTGTTTTGCTTGTCGTTTGCGCCGGCGTGCCTTATTTATCGTCCTTGTCGATATCACCTCAGTACTTCAAAGAGAATTACAAACGTTTTTTCGAACTTTTTTTTGTACCAATAGAGTATTTCACGGTGTCATTTTTGATTCCTTGTACAAGGCCTTTATGGCCTCCGTTTTGCTTGCCGTTTGCGCCGGCGTGCCTTATTTATTGTCTGGTCGGTACCATATCAGTACTTCAAAGAGAATTACAAACGTTTTTTTTCGTATTTTTTTGTACCCATAGAGTACTTAACGGTGTGATTTTTGATTCCTTGTACAAGGCCATTCTGGCCTCCGTTTTGCTTGCCGTTTGCGCCGGCGTGACTTATTTATCGTTCTGGTGGATATCACATCAGTACTTCAAAGAGAATTACAAAAAAAAAATTCGTACTTTTTTTTATACCCATAGAGTACTTAACGGTGTGATTTTTGATTCCTTGTTCAAGACCATTTTGGCCTCCATTTTGCTTGCCGTTTGCGTAGGCGTGCCTTATTTATCGTTCTGGTCGATATCACATCAGTACTTCAAAGAGAATTACAAACGTTTTTTTCATACTTTTTTTTGTACCCATAGAGTACTTAACGGTGTGATTTTTGATTCCTTGTACAAGGCCATTATGGCCTCTGTTTTGCTTGCCGTTTGCGCCGGTGTGCCTATCGTTCTAGTCGATATCACATCAGTACTTCAAATAGAATTACAAACGTTTTTTTCATACTTTATTTGGTACACATAGAGTACTTAACGGTGTGATTTTTGATTTCTTGTAAAAGGACATTCAGGCCTCTGTTTTGCTTGCCGTTTGCGCCGGCATGCCTTATTTATCATTCTGGTCGATATCACATCAGTACTTCAAAGAGAATTACAAACGCGTTTTCGTACTTTTTTTGTACCCACAGAGTACTTAACGGTGTGATTTTTGATTCCTTGTATAAGGCCTTTCTGGCCTCCGTTTTGGTTGCCGTTTGCGCCGGCATGCCTCATTTATCGTTCTGGTCGATACCACATCATTACTTCAAAGAGAATTACAAACGTTTTTTTCGTACTTTTTTTGTACCCATAGAGTACTTAACGGTGAGATTTTTGATTCCTTGTACAAGGCCATTCTGGCATCCGTTTTCCTTGTCGTATGCGCCGGCGTGCCTTATTTATCGTTCTGGTCGATACCACATCAGTACTTCAAAAAGAATTACATAAGTTTTTTTTCATACTTTTTTTTGTACCCATAGAGTACTTAACGGTGTGATATTTGATTCCTTGTACATGGCCATTCTGGCCTCCGTTTTGCTTGCCGTTTGCCCCGGCGTGCCTTATTTATCGTTCTGGTCGATACCACATCAGTACTTCAAAGAGAATTACAAAAGTTTTTTTTCATACTTTTTTTGCACCCATTGAGTACTTAACGGTGTGATTTTTGATTCCTTGTACAAGGCCATTCTGGCCTCCGTTTTGCTTGCCGTTTGCGCCGGCGTGCCTTATTTATCGTTCTGGTAGATATCACATCAGTACTTCAAAGAGAATTACAAACATTTTTTCGTACTTTTTTTTGTACCCATAGAGTACTTAACTGTCTGATTTTTGATTCCTTGTACAAGGCCATTCTGGCCTCTGTTTTGCTTGCCGTTTGCACCGGCGGTCCTTATTTATCGTTCTGGTCGATACACAGCAGTACCTCAAAGAGAATTACAAAAGTTTTGTTTCGTACTTTTTTTTGTACCCATAGAGTACTTAACGGTGTGATTTTTGATTCCTTGTACAAGGCCATTCTGACCTCTGTTTTGCTTGCCATTTGAGCCGGCGTGCCTTATTTATCGTCCTTGTCGATATCACATCAGTACTTCAAAGAGAATTACAAACGTTTTTTCGTACTTTTTTTGTACCAATAAAGTAATCACGGTGTGATTTTTGATTCCTTGTACAAGGCCATTCTGGCCTCCGTTTTGCTTCCCGTTTGCGCCGGCGTGCCTTATTTATAGTCTGGTCGATACCATATCAGTACTTCAAAGAGAATTACAAACGTTTTTTTTCGTATTTTTTTGTACCCATAGAGTACTTAACGGTGTGATTTTTGATTCCTTGTACAAGGCCATTCTGGCCTCCGTTTTGCTTGCCGTTTGCGCCGGCGTGACTTATTTATCCTTATGGTCGATATCACATCAGTACTTCAAAGAGAATTACAAAAAAAAAATTCGTACTTTTTTTTGTACCCATAGAGTACTTAACGGTGTGATTTTTGATTCCTTGTACAAGGGCATTTTGGCCTCCATTTTGCTTGCCGTTTGCGCTGGCGTGCCTTATTTATCGTTCTGGTCGATATCACATCAGTACTTCAAAGAGAATTACAAACGTTTTTTTCGTACTTTTTTTTGTACCCATAGAGTACTTAACGGTGTGATTTTTGATTCCTTGTACAAGGCCATTCTGGCCTCTGTTTTGCTTGCCGTTTGCGCCGGTGTGCCTATCGTTCTAGTCGATACCACATCAGTACTTTAAAGAGAATTACAAACGTTTTTTTCATACTTTTTTGGGTACACATAGAGTACTTAACGGTGTGATTTTTTATTTCTTGTAAAAGGACATTCAGGCATCTGTTTTGCTTGCCGTTTGCGCCGGCATGCCATATTTATCGTTCTGGTCGATATCACATCAGTACTTCAAAGAGAATTACAAACGTTTTTTCGTACTTTTTTTGTACCCATAGAGTACTTAACGGTGTGATTTTTGATTCCTTGTATAAGGCCTTTCTGGCCTCCGTTTTGGTTTCCGTTTGCGCCTGCGTGCCTTATTTATCGTTCTGGTCGATACCACATCATTACTTCAAAGAGAATTACAAACGTTTTTTCCGTACTTTTTTTTGTACCCATAGAGTACTTAACGGTGAGATTTTTGATTCCTTGTACAAGGCCATTCTGGCATCCGTTTTCCTGGTCGTATGCGCCGGCGTGCCTTATTTATCGTTCTGGTCGATACCATATCAGTACTTCAAAAAGAATTACAAAAGTTTTTTTTCGTACTTTTTTTGTACCCATAGAGTACTTAACGGTGTGATATTTGATTCCTTGTACATGGCCATTCTGGCCTCCGTTTTGCTTGCCGTTAGCCCCGGCATGCCTTATTTATCGTTCTGGTCGATACCACATCAGTACTTCAAAGAGAATTACAAATGTTTTTTTTCATACTTTTTTTGCACCCATTGAGTACTTAATGGTGTGATTTTTGATTCCTTGTACAAGGCCATTCTGGGCTCCGTTTTGCTTGCCGTTTGCGCCGGCGTGCCTTATTTATCGTTCGGGTCGATGCCACATCAGGACTTCAAAGAGAATTACAAACGTTTTTTTTCGTACTTTTTTTGTACCCATAGAGTACTTAACGGTGTGATTTTTGATTCCTTGTATAAGGCCTTTCTGGCCTCCGTTTTGGTTTCCGTTTGCGCCTGCGTGCCTTATTTATCGTTCTGGTCGATACCACATCATTACTTCAAAGAGAATTACAAACGTTTTTTTCGTACTTTTTTTTGTACCCATAGAGTACTTAACGGTGAGATTTTTGATTCCTTGTACAAGGCCATTCTGGCATCCGTTTTCCTTGTCGTATGCACCGGCGTGCCTTATTTATCGTTCTGGTCGATACCATATCAGTACTTCAAAAAGAATTACAAAAGTTTTTTTTCGTACTTTTTTTGTACCCATAGAGTACTTAACGGTGTGATATTTGATTCCTTGTACATGGCCATTCTGGCTTCCATATTGCTTGCCGTTTCCCCGGCATGCCTTATTTATCGTTCTGGTCGATACCACATCAGTACTTCAAAGAGAATTACAAATGTTTTTTTTCGTACTTTTTTTGCACCCATTGAGTACTTAATGGTGTGATTTTTGATTCCTTGTACAAGGCCATTCTGGCCTCCGTTTTGCTTGCCGTTTGCGCCGGCGTGCCTTATTTATCGTTCTGGTCGATGCCACATCATGACTTCAAAGAGAATTACAAACGTTTTTTTTCGTACTTGTTTTGTACCCATAGAGTACTTAACGGTGTGATTTTTGATTCCTTATACAAGGCCATTCTGGCCTCTGTTTTGCTTGCCGTTTGCACCGGCGGTCCTTATTTATCGTTCTGGTCGATACACAGCAGTACCTCAAAGAGAATTACAAAAGTTTTGTTTCGTACTTTTTCTTGTACCCATAGAGTACTTAACGGTGTGATTTTTGATTCCTTGTACAAGGCCATTCTGACCTCTATTTTGCTTGCCATTTGAGCCGGCGTGCCTTATTTATCGTCCTTGTCGATATCACATCAGTACTTCAAAGAGAATTACAAACGTTTTTTCCGTACTTTTTTTGTACCAATAAAGTATTTCACGGTGTGATTTTTGATTCTTTGTACAAGGCCATTCTGGCCTCCGTTATGCTTCCCGTTTGCGCCGGCGTGCCTTATTTATAGTCTGGTCGATACCATATCAGTACTTCAAAGAGAATTACAAACATTTTTTTTCGTATTTTTTTGTACCCATAGAGTACTTAACGGTGTGATTTTTGATTCCTTGTACAAGGCCATTCTGGCCTCCGTTTTGCTTGCCGTTTGCGCCGGCGTGACTTATTTATCCTTCTGGTCGATATCACATCAGTACTTCAAAGAGAATTACAAAAAAGAATTTCGTACTTTTTTTTGTACCCATAGAGTACTTAACGGTGTGATTTTTGATTCCTTGTACAAGGGCATTTTGGCCTCCATTTTGCTTGCCGTTTGCGCTGGCGTGCCTTATTTATCGTTCTGGTAGATATCACATCAGTACTTCAAAGAGAATTACAAACGTTTTTTTCATACTTTTTTTTGTACCCATAGAGTACTTAACGGTGTGATTTTTGATTCCTTGTACAAGGCCATTCTGGCCTCTGTTTTGCTTGCCGTTTGCGCCGGTGTGCCTATCGTTCTAGTCGATACAACATCAGTACTTTAAAGAGAATTACAAACGTTTTTTTCATACTTTTTTGGGTACACATAGAGTACTTAACGGTGTGATTTTTGATTTCTTGTAAAAGGACATTCAGGCCTCTGTTTTGCTTGCCGTTTGCGCCGGCATGCCTTATTTATCGTTCTGGTCGATATCACATCAGTACTTCAAAGAGAATTACAAACGTTTTTTCGTACTTTTTTTGTACCCATAGAGTACTTAACGGTGTGATTTTTGATTCCTTGTATAAGGCCTTTCTGGCCTCCGTTTTGGTTTCCGTTTGCGCCTGCGTGCCTTATTTATCGTTCTGGTCGATACCACATCATTACTTCAAAGAGAATTACAAACGTTTTTTTCATACTTTTTTTTGTACCCATAGAGTACTTAACGGTGAGATTTTTGATTCCTTGTACAAGGCCATTCAGGCATCCGTTTTCCTTGTCGTATGCGCCGGCGTGCCTTATTTATCGTTCTGGTCGATACCATATCAGTACTTCAAAAAGAATTACAAAAGTTTTTTTTCGTACTTTTTTTGTACCCATAGAGTACTTAACGGTGTGATATTTGATTCCTTGTACATGGCCATTCTGGCCTCCGTTTTGCTTGCCGTTTGCCCCGGCATGCCTTATTTATCGTTCTGGTCGATACCACATCAGTACTTCAAAGAGAATTACAAATGTTTTTTTTCGTACTTTTTTTGCACCCATTGAGTACTTAATGGTGTGATTTTTGATTCCTTGTACAAGGCCATTCTGGCCTCCGTTTTGCTTGCCGTTTGCGCCGGCGTGCCTTATTTATCGTTCTGGTCGATGCCACATCAGGACTTCAAAGAGAATTACAAACGTTTTTTTTCGTACTTTTTTTGTACCCATAGAGTACTTAACGGTGTGATTTTTGATTCATTGTACAAGGCAATTCTGGCCTCTATTTTGCTTGCCGTTTGCACCGGCGGGCCTTATTTATCGTTCTGGTCGATACACATCAGTACCTCAAAGAGAATTACAAAAGTTTTGTTTCGTACTTTTTTTTTTGTACCCATAGAGTACTTATCGAGGTGATTTTTGATTCCTTGTACAAGGCCATTCTGGCCTCTGTTTTGCTTGTCGTTTGTGCCGGCGTGCCTTATTTATCGTCCTTGTCGATATCACCTCAGTACTTCAAAGAGAATTACAAACGTTTTTTCGAACTTTTTTTCGTACCAATAGAGTATTTCACGGTGTGATTTTTGATTCCTTGTACAAGGCCATTATGGCCTCCGTTTTGCTTGCCGTTTGCGCCGGCGTGCCTTATTTATAGTCTGGTCGATACCATATCAGTACTTCAAAGAGAATTACAAACGTTTTTTCGTATTTTTTTGTACCCATAGAGTACTTAACGGTGTGATTTTTGATTCCTTGTACAAGGCCATTCTGGCCTCCGTTTTGCTTGCCGTTTGCGCCGGCGTGACTTATTTATCGTTCTGGTCGATATCACATCAGTACTTCAAAGAGAATTACAAAAAAAAATTCGTACTTTTTTTTATACCCATAGAGTACTTAACGGTGTGATTTTTGATTCCTTGTTCATGGCCATTTTGGCCTCCATTTTGCTTGCCGTTTGCGCTGGCGTGCCTTATTTATCGTTCTGGTCGATATCACATCAGTACTTCAAAGAGAATTACAAACGTTTTTTTCATACCTTTTTTTTGTACCCATAGAGTACTTAACGGTGTGATTTTTGATTCCTTGTACAAGGCCATTATGGCCTCTGTTTTGCTTGCCGTTTGCGCCGGTGTGCCTATCGTTCTAGTCGATATCACATCAGTACTTCAAAGAGAATTACAAACGTATTTTTCATACTTTTTTTGGTACACATAGAGTACTTAACGGTGTGATTTTTGATTTCTTGTAAAAGGACATTCAGGCCTCTGTTTTGCTTGCCGTTTGCGCCGGCATGCCTTATTTATCATTCTGGTCGATATCACATCAGTACTTCAAAGATAATTACAAACGTTTTTTCGTACTTTTTTTGTACCCACAGAGTACTTAACGGTGTGATTTTTGATTCCTTGTATAAGGCCTTTCTGGCCTCCGTTTTGGTTGCCGTTTGACCCGGCGTGCCTTATTTATCGTTCTGGTCGATACCACATCATTACTTCAAAGAGAATTACAAACGTTTTTTTTCGTACTTTTTTTTGTACCCATAGAGTACTTAACGGTGCGATTTTTGATTCCTTGTACAAGGCCATTCTGGCATCCGTTTTCCTTGTCGTATGCGCCGGCGTGCCTTATTTATCGTTCTGGTCGATACCACATCAGTACTTCAAAAAGAAATACAAAAGTTTTTTTTCATACTTTTTTTTGTACCCATAGAGTACTTAACGGTGTGATATTTGATTCCTTGTACATGGCCATTCTGGCCTCCGTTTTGCTTGCCGTTTGCCCCGGCATGCCTTATTTATCGTTCTGGTCGATACCACATCAGTACTTCAAAGAGAATTACAAAAGTTTTTTTTCGTACTTTTTTTGCACCCATTGAGTACTTAACGGTGTGATTTTTGATTCCTTGTACAAGGCCATTCTGGCCTCCGTTTTGCTTGCCGTTTGCGCCGGCGTGCCTTATTTATCGTTCTGGTCGATGCCACATCAGGACTTCAAAGAGAATTATAAACGTTTTTTTTCGTACATTTTTTGTACCCATAGAGTACTTAACGGTGTGATTTTTGATTCCTTGTACAAGGCCATTCTGGCCTCTATTTTTCTTGCCGTTTGCACCGGCGGGCCTTATTTTTCGTTCTGGTCGATACACATCAGTACCTCAAAGAGAATTACAAAAGTTTTGTTTCGTACTTTTTTTGTACCCATAGAGTACTTAACGGGGTGATTTTTGATTCCTTGTACAAGGCCATTCTGGACTCTGTTTTGCTTGTCGTTTGCGCCGCCGTGCCTTATTTATTGTCCTTGTCGTTATCACCACAGTACTTCAAAGAGAATTACAAACGTTTTTTCGAACTTTTTTTTGTACCCATAGAGTATTTCATGGTGTGATTTTTGATTCCTTGTACAAGGCCATTATGGCCTCCGTTTTGCTTGCCGTTTGCGCCGGTGTGCCTTATTTATCGTCTGGTCGATACCATATCAGTACTTCAATGTGAATTACAAACGTTTTTTTTCATATTTTTTTTGTACCCATAGAGTACTTAACGGTGTGATTTTTGATTCCTTGTACAAGGCCATTCTGGCCTCCGTTTTGCTTGCTGTTTACGCCGGCGTGACTTATTTATCGTTCTGGTCGATATCACATTAGTACTTCAAAGAGAATTACAAACATTTTTTTTCGTACCTTTTTTTTGTACCCATAGAGTACTTAACGATGTGATTTTTGATTCCTTGTACAAGGCCATTCTGGCCTCCGTTTTGCTTGCCGTTTGCGCCGGCGTGCCTTATTTATCTTTCTGGTCAATATCACATCAGCATTTCAAAGATAATTACAAACGTTTTTTTCATACTTTGTTTGTACCCATAGAGTACTTAACGGTGTGATTTTTGATTCCTTGTACAAGGCCATTCTGGCCTCTATTTTTCTTGCCGTTTGCACCGGCGGGCCTTATTTTTCGTTCTGGTCGATACACATCAGTACCTCAAAGAGAATTACAAAAGTTTTGTTTCGTACTTTTTTTGTTCCCATAGAGTACTTAACAGGGTGATTTTTGATTCCTTGTACAAGGCCATTCTGGACTCTGTTTTGCTTGTCGTTTGCGCCGCCGTGCCTTATTTATTGTCCTTGTCGTTATCACCACAGTACTTCAAAGAGAATTACAAACGTTTTTTCGAACTTTTTTTTTGTACCAATAGAGTATTTCATGGTGTGATTTTTGATTCCTTGTACAAGGCCATTATGGCCTCCGTTTTGCTTGCCGTTTATCGTCTGGTCGATACCATATCAGTACTTCAATGTGAATTACAAACGTTTTTTTTCATATTTTTTTTGTACCCATAGAGTACTTAACGGTGTGATTTTTGATTCCTTGTACAAGGCCATTCTGGCCTCCGTTTTGCTTGCTGTTTACGCCGGCGTGACTTATTTATCGTTCTGGTCGATATCACATTAGTACTTCAAAGAGAATTACAAACATTTTTTTCGTACTTTTTTTTTGTACCCATAGAGTACTTAACGATGTGATTTTTGATTCCTTGTACAAAGCCATTCCGGCCTCCGTTTTGCTTGCCGTTTGCGCCGGCGTGCCTTATTTATCTTTCTGGTCAATATCACATCAGCATTTCAAAGATAATTACAAACGTTTTTTTCATACTTTGTTTGTACCCATAGAGTACTTAACGGTGTGATTTTTGATTCCTTGTACAAGGCAATTCTGGCTTCCATTTTGCTTGCCGTTTGCGCCGGCATGCCTTACTTATCGTTCTGCTCGATATCACATCAGTACTTCAAAGAGAATTACAAACGTTTTTTCATACTTTTTTTGTACCCATAGAGTACTTAACGGTGTGATTTTTGATTTCTTGTAAAAAGCCATTCTGGCCTCCGTTTGCGCCGGCGTGCCTTAATTATGGATCTGGTCGATATCACATCAGTACTTCAAATGTTTTTTCGTACTTTTTTTTGTACCCATAGAGAGCTTAACGGTGTGATTTTTTATTCCTTGTATAAGGCCATTCTGGCCTCTGTTTTGGTTGCCGTTTGCGCCGGCGTACCTTATTTATCGTTCTGGTCGATACCATATCATTACTTCAAAGAGAATTACAAACATTTTTTCGTACTTTTTTTTGTACCTATAGAGTACTTAACGGTGAGATTTTTGATTCCTTGTACAAGACCATTCTGGCATCCATTTTCCTTGTCGTACGGGCCGGCGTGCCTTATTTATCATTTTGGTCGATACCACATCAGTACTTCAAAAAGAATTACAAAAAAATAAGGCACGCCGGCGCAAATGATAAATAATGTGATATCGACTAGAACGATAAATAAGGCACGCCGGCGCAAACGGCAAGCAAAACGGAGGCCAGAATGGCCTTGTACAAGGAATCAAAAATCACACCGTTAAGTACTCTATGGGTACAAAAAAAGTACGAAAAAACGTTTGTAATTCTCTATGAAGTACTGATGTTATATCGACCAGAACGATAAATAAGGCATGCCGGCGCAAACGGCTTATGGCCTTGTACAAGGAATCAAAAATCACACCGCTAAGTACTCTAGGGGTACAAAAAAGTACGAAAAAAACAATTGTAATTCTCTTTGAAGTACTGATGTGATATCGACGAGAACGATAAATTAGGTACGCCGGTGCAAACGGCAAGCAAAACGGAGGCCAGAATGGCCTTGTACATGGAATCAAAAATCACACCGTTAAGTACTCAATGGGTTCAAAAAAAAGTACGAAAAAAAAAGTTTGTTTTTCTCTTTGTAGTACTGATGTGATATCGACTAGAATGATAAATAAGGCACGCCGACGCAAACGGCGATCACAACGGAGGCCAGAATGGCCTTGTACCAGGAATAAAAAATCACACCCTTAGGTACTCTATGGGTACAAAAAAGTACAAAAAAAAACATTTGTAATTCTCTTTGAAGTAATGATGTGATATCGACCAGAACGATAAATAAGGCACGCCGGCGCAAACGGCAAGCAAAACGGAGTCCAGAATGGCCTTGTAAAAGGAATAAAAAATTACACCGTTACTACTCTATGGGTACAAGAAGAAGTATGAAAAAAAACGTTTGTAATTCTCTTTGAAGTACTGATGTGATATCCACCAGAGCGTTAAATAAGGCACGCCGGCGCAAACGGCAAGCAAAACGGAGGACAGAATGGCCTTGTACAAGGAATCAAAAATCACACTGTTAAGTACTCTATGGGTACAAAAAAAGTACGAAAAGAAACGTTTGTAATTCTCTTTGAAGTAATGATGTGGTATCGACCAGAAGGATAAATAAGGCACGCCGGCGCAAACGGCAAGCAAAATGGAGGCCAGAATGGCCTTGTACAAGGAATCAAAAATCACACAGTTAAGTACTCTATGGGTACAAATAAAGTATGAAAAAATGTTTGTAATTCTCTTTGAAGTAATGATGTGATATCGACCAGAACGATAAATAAGGCACGCCGGCGCAAACGGCAAGCAAAACGGAGGCCATAATGGCCTTGTACAAGGAATCAAAAATCACACAGTTAAGTACTCTATGGGTACGAAAAAAAGTACGAAAAAAAAGTTTGTAATTCTCTTTGAAGTACTGATGTGATATCGACCAGAACGATAAATAAGGCACGCCGGTGCAAACGGCAAGCAAAACGGAGGCCAGAATGGCCTTGTACAAGGAATCAAAAATCACACCGTTACTACTCTATGGGTAAAAAAAAGTATGAAAAAAAACGTTTTTAATTCTCTTTGAAGTACTGATGTGATATCCACCAGAACGATAAATAAGGCACGCCGGCGCAAACGGCAAGCAAAACATAGGCCAGAATGGCCTTGTACAAGGAATCATATATCACACCGTTAAGTACTCTATGGGTACAAAAAAAGTACGAAAAGAAACGTTTGTAATTCTCTTTGAAGTACTTATATGGTATCGACCAAGAGGATAAATAAGGCACGCCGGCGCAAACGGCAAGCAAAACAGAGGCCAGAATGGCCTTGTACAAGGAATCAAAAATCACACCGTTAAGTACTCTAGGGGTACAAAAAAAGTACGAAAAAAACAATTGTAATTCTCTTTGAAGTACTGATGTGATATCGACGAGAACGATAAATTAGGTACGCCGGTGCAAACAGCAAACAAAACGGAGGCCAGAATGGCCTTGTACATGGAATCAAAAATCACACCGTTAAGTACTCTATGGGTACAAAAAAAGTACGAAAAAAAAACGTTTGTTTTTCTCTTTGTAGTACTGATGTGATATCGACTAGAATGATAAATAAGGCGCGCCGACGCAAACGGCGATCAAAACGGAGGCCAGAATGGCCTTGTACAAGGAATCAAAAATCACACCTTAAGTACTCTATGGGTACAAAAAAAGTACGAAAAAAAACGTTTGTAATTCTCTTTGAAGTAATGATGTGATATCGACCAGAACGATAAATAAGGCACGCCGGCGCAAACGGCAAGCAAAACGGAGGCCAGAATGGCCTTGTACAAGGAATAAAAAATCACACAGTTAAGTACTCTATGGGTACGAAAAAAAGTATGAAAAAAAACGTTTGTAATTCTCTTTGAAGTACTGATGTGATATCGACCAGAACGATAAATAAGGCACGCCGGCGCAAACGGCAAGCAAAACGGAGGACAGAATGGCCTTGTACAAGGAATCAAAAATCACACAGTTAAGTACTCTATGGGTACGAAAAAAGTACGAAAAAAACGTTTGTAATTCTCTTTGAAGTAATGATGTGATATCGACCAGAAGGATAAATAAGGCACGCCGGCGCAAACGGCAAGCAAAACGGAGGCCAGAATGGCCTTGTACAAGGAATCAAAAATCACACAGTTAAGTACTCTATGGGTACGAAAAAAAGTACGAAAAAAAGTTTGTAATTCTCTTTGAAGTAATGATGTGATATCGACCAGAACGATAAATAAGGCACGCCGGCGCAAACGGCAAGCAAAACGGAGGCCAGAATGGCCTTGTACAAGGAATCAAAAATCACACAGTTAAGTACTCTATGGGTACGAAAAAAAGTACGAAAAAAAACGTTTGTAATTCTCTTTGAAGTACTGATGTGATATCGACCAGAACGATAAATAAGGCACGCCGGCGCAAACGGCAAGCAAAACGGAGGCCAGAATGGCCTTGTACAAGAAATCAAAAATCACACAGTTAAGTACTCTATGGGTACGAAAAAAAGTACGAAAAAAACGTTTGTAATTCTCTTTGAAGTACTGATGTGATATCGACCAGAACGATAAATAAGGCACGCCGGCGCAAACGGCAAGCAAAACGGAGGCCAGAATGGCCTTGTACAAGAAATCAAAAATCACACAGTTAAGTACTCTATGGGTACGAAAAAAAGTACGAAAAAAATGTTTGTAATTCTCTTTGAAGTACTGATGTGATATCGACCAGAACGATAAATAAGGCACGCCGGCGCAAACGGCAAGCAAAACGGAGGCCAGAATGGCCTTGTACAAGGAATCAAAAATCACACAGTTAAGTACTCTATGGGTACGAAAAAAAGTACGAAAAAAAACGTTTGTAATTCTCTTTGAAGTACTGATGTGATATCGACCAGAACGATAAATAAGGCACGCCGGCGCAAACGGCAAGCAAAACGGAGGCCAGAATGGCCTTGTACAAGGAATCAAAAATCACACGTTAAGTACTCTATGGGTACGAAAAAAAGTACGAAAAAAACGTTTGTAATTCTCTTTGAAGTACTGATGTGATATCGACCAGAACGATAAATAAGGCACGCCGGTGCAAACGGAAAGAAAAACGGAGGCCAGAATGGCCTTGTACAAGGAATCAAAAATCACACAGTTAAGTACTCTATGGGTACGAAAAAAAGTACGAAAAAAAATGTTTGTAATTCTCTTTGAAGTACTGATGTGATATCGACCAGAACGATAAATAAGGCACGCCGGCGCAAACGGAAAGAAAAACGGAGGCCAGAATGGCCTTGTACAAGGAATCAAATATCACACAGTTAGGTAGTCTATGGGTACGAAAAAAAGTACGAAATAAAACGTTTGTAATTCTCTTTGAAGTACTGATGTGATATCGACCAGAACGATAAATAAGGCACGCCGGCGCAAACGGCAAGCAAAACGGAGGCCAGAATGGCCTTGTACAAGGAATCAAAAATCACACAGTTAAGTACTCTATGGGTACGAAAAAAAGTACGAAAAAAAACGTTTGTAATTCTCTTTGAAGTACTGATGTGATATCGACCAGAACGATAAATAAGGCACGCCGGCGCAAACGGCAAGCAAAACGGAGGCCAGAATGGCCTTGTACAAGGAATCAAATATCACACAGTTAAGTACTCTATGGGTACGAAAAAAAGTATGAAAAAAACGTTTGTAATTCTCTTTGAAGTACTGATGTGATATCGACCAGAACGATAAATAAGGCACGCCGGCGCAAACGGCAAGCAAAACGGAGGCCAGAATGGCCTTGTACAAGGAATCAAAAATCACACAGTTAAGTACTCTATGGGTACGAAAAAAAGTACGAAAAAAAGTTTGTAATTCTCTTTGAAGTACTGATGTGATATCGACCAGAACGATAAATAAGGCACGCCGGTGCAAACGGCAAGCAAAACGGAGGCCAGAATGGCCTTGTACAAGGAATCAAAAATCACACAGTTAAGTACTCTATGGGTAAAAAAAAGTACGAAAAAAACGTTTGTAATTCTCTTTGAAGTACTGATGTGATATCGACCAGAACGATAAATAAGGCACGCCGGCGCAAACGGCAAGCAAAACGGAGGCCAGAATGGCCTTGTACAAGGAATCAAAAATCACACAGTTAAGTACTCTATGGGTACAAAAAAAGTACGAAAAAAAACGTTTGTAATTCTCTTTGAAGTACTGATGTGATATCGACCGAAAGGATAAATAAGGCACGCCGGCGCAAACGGCAAGCAAAACGGAGGCCAGAATGGCCTTGTACAAGGAATCAAAAATCACACCGTTAAGTACTCTATGGGTACAAAAAAAGTACGAAAAAAACATTTGTAATTCTCTTTGAAGTACTGATGTGATATCGACCAGAACGATAAATAAGGCACGCCGGTGCAAACGGCAAACAAAACGGAGGCCAGAATGGCCTTGTACAAGGAATCAAAAATCACACCGTTAAGTACTCTATGGGTACAAAAAAAGTACGAAAAAAAAACGTTTGTAATTCTCTTTGAAGTACTGATGTGATATCGACTAGAACGATAAATAAGGCACGCCGACGCAAACGGCAAGCAAAACGGAGGCCAGAATGGCCTTGTACAAGGAATCAAAAATCACACCGTTAAGTACTCTATGGGTACAAAAAAAGTACGAAAAAAAACATTTGTAATTCTCTTTGAAGTACTGATGTGATATCGACCAGAACGATAAATAAGGCACGCCGGCGCAAACGGCAAGCAAAACGGAGGCCAGAATGGCCTTGTACAAGGAATCAAAAATCACACAGTTAAGTACTCTATGGGTACGAAAAAAAGTACGAAAAAAAACGTTGTAATTCTCTTTGAAGTACTGATGTGATATCGACCAGAACGATAAATAAGGCACGCCGGCGCAAACGGCAAGCAAAACGGAGGCCAGAATGGCCTTGTACAAGGAATCAAAAATCACACAGTTAAGTACTCTATGGGTACGAAAAAAAGTACGAAAAGAAACGTTTGTAATTCTCTTTGAAGTACTGATGTGATATCGACCAGAAGGATAAATAAGGCACGCCGGCGCAAACGGCAAGCAAAATGGAAGCCAGAATTGCCTTGTACAAGGAATCAAAAATCACACCGTTAAGTACTCTATGGGTACAAATAAAGTATGAAAAAACGTTTGTAATTCTCTTTGAAGTACTGATGTGATATCGACCAGAACGATAAATAAGGCACGCCGGCGCAAACGGCAAGCAAAACGAAGGCCATAATGGCCTTGTACAAGGAATCAAAAATCACACAGTTAAGTACTCTATGGGTACCAAAAAAATGTACGAAAAAAAAGTTTGTAATTCTCTTTGAAGTACTGATGTGATATAGACCAGAACGATAAATAAGGCACGCCGGTGCAAACGGCAAGCAAAACGGAGTCCAGAATGGCCATGTTAAAGGAATCAAAAATCACACCGTTACTACTCTATGGGTAAAAAAAAGTATGAAAAAAAACGTTTTTAATTCTCTTTGAAGTACTGATGTGATATCCACCAGAACGATAAATAAGGCACGCCGGCGCAAACGGCAACAAAACGTAGGCCAGAATGGCCTTGTACAAGGAATCATAAATCACACCGTTAAGTACTCTATGGGTACAAAAAAAAGTACGAAAAGAAACGTTTGTAATTCTCTTTGAAGTACTTATATGGTATCGACCAAAAGGATAAATAAGGCACGCCGGCGCAAACGGCAAGCAAAACAGAGGCCAGAATGGCCTTGTACAAGGAATCAAAAATCACACCGTTAAGTACTCTAGGGGTACAAAAAAAGTACGAAAAAAACAATTGTAATTCTCTTTGAAGTACTGATGTGATATCGACGAGAACGATAAATTAGGTACGCCGGTGCAAACGGCAAGCAAAACGGAGGCCAGAATGGCCTTGTACTTGGAATCAAAAATCACACCGTTAAGTACTCAATGGGTACAAAAAAAAGTACAAAAAAAAAACGTTTGTTTTTCTCTTTGTAGTACTGATGTGATATCGACTAGAATGATAAATAAGGCACGCCGACGCAAACGGCGATCACAACGGAGGCCAGAATGGCCTTGTACAAGGAATAAAAAATCACACCCTTAGGTACTCTATGGGTACAAAAAAAGTACCAAAAAAAACATTTGTAATTCTCTTTGAAGTAATGATGTGATATCTACCAGAACGATAAATAAGGCACGCCGGCGCAAACGGCAAGCAAAACGGAGTCCAGAATGGCCTTGTAAAAGGAATAAAAAATTACACCGTTACTACTCTATGGGTACAAGAAAAAGTATGAAAAAAAACGTTTGTAATTCTCTTTGAAGTACTGATGTGATATCCACCAGAGCGTTAAATAAGGCACGCCGGCGCAAACGGCAAGCAAAACGGAGGACAGAATGGCCTTGTACAAGGAATCAAAAATCACACTGTTAAGTACTCTATGGGTACAAAAAAAGTACGAAAAGAAACGTTTGTAATTCTCTTTGAAGTAATGATGTGGTATCGACCAGAAGGATAAATAAGGCACGCCGGCGCAAACGGCAAGCAAAATGGATGCCAGAATTGCCTTGTACAAGGAATCAAAAATCACACCGTTAAGTACTCTATGGGTACAAATAAAGTATGAAAAAAACGTTTGTAATTCTCTTTGAAGTACTGATGTGATATCGACCAGAACGATAAATAAGGCACGCCGGCGCAAACGGCAAGCAAAACGAAGGCCATAATGGCCTTGTACAAGGAATCAAAAATCACACAGTTAAGTACTCTATGGGTACCAAAAAAATGTACGAAAAAAAAGTTTGTAATTCTCTTTGAAGTACTGATGTGATATAGACCAGAACGATAAATAAGGCACGCCGGTGCAAACGGCAAGCAAAACGGAGTCCAGAATGGCCATGTTAAAGGAATCAAAAATCACACCGTTACTACTCTATGGGTAAAAAAAAGTATGAAAAAAAAACGTTTTTAATTCTCTTTGAAGTACTGATGTGATATCCACCAGAACGATAAATACGGCACGCCGGCGCAAACGGCAAGCAAAACGTAGGCCAGAATGGCCTTGTACAAGGAATCATAAATCACACCGTTAAGTACTCTATGGGTACAAAAAAAGTACGAAAAGAAACGTTTGTAATTCTCTTTGAAGTACTTATATGGTATCGACCAAAAGGATAAATAAGGCACGCCTGCGCAAACGGCAAGCAAAACAGAGGCCAGAATGGCCTTGTACAAGGAATCAAAAATCACACCGTTAAGTACTCTATGGGTATAAAAAAAAAGTACGAAAAAGGTTTGTAATTCTCTTTGAAGTACTGCTGTGATATCGACCAGAATGATAAATAAGTCTCGCCGGCGCAAACGGCAAGCAAAACGGAGGCCAGAATGGCCTTGTACAAGGAATCAAAAATCACACCATTATGTACTCAATGGTTACAAAAAATATTATGAAAAAAAATGTTTGTAATTCTCTTTGAAATACTGATGTGGTATCGACCAGAACGATAAATAAGGCATGCCGGCGCAAACGGCAAGCAAAACGGAGGCCAGAATGTCCTTGTACAAGGAATCAAAAATCACACCGTCAAGTACTCTATGGGTACCAAAAAAAGTATGAAAAAATACATTTGTAATTCTCTTTAAAGTACTGATGTGATATCGAACAGAACGATAAATAAGGCACGCCGGCGCAAACTGCAAGTAAAACGGAGGCCAGAATGGCCTTGTACAAAGAATCAAAAATCACACGTTTTTTTGTACTTTTTTTTGTACCTATAGAGTACTTAACGGTGTGATTATTGATTTCTTGTACAAGGCCATTCTGGCTCCATTTTGCTTGCCGTTTTTGCCGGAGTGCTTTATTTATCATTTTGGTCAATATCACATCAGTATTTCAAAGAGAATTACAAACGTTTTTTTTCATACTTTTTTTTGTACCCAAAAAGTAGTAACGGTGTGATTTTTGATTCCTTGTACAAGGACATTCTGGACTCTGTTTTGCTTGCCGTTTGTGCCGTCGTGCCTTATTCATCGTTCTGGTCGATACCACATCAGTACTTCAAAGAGAATTACAAACATATTTTGTCATACTTTTTTTGTACCTATAGAGTACTTAACAGTGTGATTTTTGATTCCTTGTACAAGGCCATTCTGGCCTCCGTTTTGCCTGCTGTTTGCACCGGCGTGCTTTATTTATCGTTCTGGTCGATACCACATCAGTACTTCAAAGAGAATTACAAACGTTTTTTTCGTACTTTTTTTTTACCCATAGAGTACTTTACGGTGTTATTTTTGATTCCTTGTACAAGGCCATTCTGGCCTCCGATTTTCTTTCCGTTAGCGCCGGCGTGCCTTATTTATCGTTCTAGTCGATACCACATAAGTACTTCAAAGAGAATTACAAACTTTTTTTTTCATACTTTTTTTTGTACCCATAGAGTACTTAACAGTGTGATTTTTCATTCCTTGTACAAGGCCATTCTGGCCTCCGATTTGCTTTCCATTTGCGCCGGCGTGCCTTATTTATCGTTCTGGTCGATACCACATCAGTACTTCAAAGAGAATTACAAACATTTTTTTTTTGATACATTTTGTTGTACACATAGAGTACTTAACGGTGTGATTTTTGATTTCTTGTACAAGGCCGTTCAAGCCTTCGTTTTTCTTGCCGTTTGCGCCGGCATGCCTTATTTATCGTTCTAGTCGATACCACATCAGTACTTCAAAGAGAATTACAAACATTTTTTTTCATACCTTTTTTTGTACTCATAGAGTACTTAACGGTGTGATTTTTGATTCCTTGTACAAGGCCGTTCAAGCCTCCGTTTTGCTTGCCGTTTGCGCCGGTGTGCCTTATTTATCGTTCTGGTCGATACCACATCAGTACTTCAAAGAGAATTACTAACATTTTTTTCGTACATTTCTTTGTACCCATATTGTACTTAACGGTGTGATTTTTGATTCCTTGTAGAAGTCCTTTCTGGCCTCCGTTTTGCTTGCCGTTTGCGCCGGCGTGCCATATTTATCGTTGTGGTCGACATCACATCAGTACTTCAAAGAGAATTACAAACGTTTTTTCCGTACTTTTTTTATACCCATAGAGTAGCAACGGTGTGATTTTTGATTCCTTGTACATGGCCATTCTGGACTCCGTTTTGCTTGCCATTTGTGCCGGCGTGCCTTATTTATCGTTCTGGTCGATATCACATCAGTACTTCAAAAACAATTACAAACATTTTTTTCATACTTTTTTTGTACCCATAGAGTAGTGACAGTGTGATTTTTGATTCCTTGTACAAGGCCATTCTGGCCTCCGTTTTGCTTGCCGTTTGCGCCGGCGTGACTTATTTATCGTTCAGGTCGATATCACATCAGTATTTCAAAGAGAATTACAAACGTTTTTTTTCATGCTTTTTTTTGTACCCATAGAGTAGTAATGGTGTGATTTTTGATTCCTTGTACAAAGCCATTCTGGCCTCCGTTTTACTTGCCGTTTGCGCCTGCGTGCCTAAATGGAATGATAACAGTTACCGCAACGAATTTCTGCTTTATTCAATAATGGTTTAATTGATACGATGTCCATTCTGTATCAATTAAAGGATAAGAAACAAGGTGGCAACAAATGTCAAGAAACAATGTTCTTTAAAACAGCAACAATTGTTCCTTAAAACAAGCTAAAATGAGCTAATCAAGTCAAAGAAAGCACAATGCATATACCTGAGTAAGGGAGCTAAAATCATAATGAATGTACCTGAGTAAGAGAGCTAAATAAGGTCACCACCACACACTGGTGGTTCAGCTGAAGTTGGTTGATTTCCATTCTCCATTCGGGTCAACCTGCTTTCAAATTCCTCAAAACGTCTCTTAAGGTCATTATTTTCTTCTTCTTTCCCATTTAGCTTAGCCTTAAGTTCTTTAATTTGTGCAGCCTGAGGATCGTTAAAATGCTTCTTTTTCATCCCACCTCCAAAACCAAATATATGGCTGTGATTTTGTGGACCAAAGCAAGTTTCAACAACCGCAATATGTGAGAGTGACGCATCAGCTTGAACAGTCTTGGAAATCTCATCCTACAAAGGATGGAAACCATATGTCAAATAAAAATAAATTAATAACGAATGTATGCATAAATGTCAAATACTAAGACTTACATATTTTTCTTGCTCTTTTGGTTCAACAAACTTTCCATTTTTCTGTCTAGTTGCAAGAAAGATTTGTGCAATACTAGGTGTGGTATTTGTTGCACCTTCCTAAAAGATTTACAAAAATGAAAAGTGAAAAATGTATATAATTTAAAAAACAAAATAAATACAAAACATTGAGAATTATTGAATTTATACCATCTCATATATGATTTGTCTATGCGGCTGGCTTCCGGTTCGATGAGGCATCACTTGTTTGGCCCGATTATCAGAATTTCGAGAACTTTTTTCCTATGTTATTGATAAACAAACATAAAAATATTCAACTTAGAGTGCAACTTCACATATAGAATGTAAATTTTATGTTTATTTTTTGTTTTTGACTAGTCTTAAGTCTTAACATACCTTAAAGTCTTCACATAAAAATTTCTTAGTGACAAGCCACTCCCAATCTTCAACATTCATCCCCGGAGGAACATTTTTCAACACAAGTGTTTTAGTTTTGCATGGTTTCACATACGTAGCATTCAAGGTCGACCTCCATGCACTCCACAAAGTGCCCATATGCTCTAAAGTATGTTCACGATATTGTTCCATATCAAGATTGGAAAAGTGTTCCTACAAAAAATCATATAAACCATTAATAAATGTACAAAACCAACATTAAAAGGAATCGTATCTAAATGGGTTGACATGTACACAGAGTGAGGAGTTTGAGCAAATGTGTTTCACATACCTTTACTGTAGCCCAAATGTGGTTCTTGTACTTCTCAGTGATTTGCTTCCATGTAAGCACTCGTACACGGCAAATATTTTTGTTTCGCACAATTTTCCCCAAATGCCTAGACCAATATGTGTGATTTGGTCCTACTGCACGATTGTTGTGAAACTGAATTGCAAGTTTTTCTCCACTTTTCAAAATGGCAACTTTTTTGTTCTTGTTCGTTCCTCTAACTTTTCTCACTTTTGTTGTTGAATCTATGCAATATATTGAATACTAGAATATTGAATCAACGTTTCAATCAAAAAACAACAAGATATACATAATATTATATATCTTAAGTATAATATACATACCTTCAACATTTTTTCCTTATTGTGATGAATTGTTTCACTACCGTTACTATCTTCCATGATCACGTCTCTCACTTGTGAATCTCTTGGGACTGAAACTGCAAATATGTGACAAAAAATAAAGAAGTGATTATGAATATTAAACAAAAACCATTTTAAGGAACTCCAAAAAAGGTCTACCAAATGATGGATTGTCCTCGGGTAATTTGAAGAGAAATGGTTGCAAAGATTCATCAACATCCAAATAAACTGATATGTTCTCCACATCTTCATGTTCTTCCAACATACCAAGAACATCTTTGTCATTTCTCAATGGCTTACCATCCCCGTCTGTAATTTTGAAACCAACGGAATAAATGTCAATGAACCTTTTACACATGGTCAAGAGTTCCAAAAATGAAATTTCTTCTGCTATGTTTCTCTCTTCCCATTTAGCTTCACCAAAATGGAGAAAAAGATTGTGAACAGGATTTCCACCTAAAGAAAGAAAAAAATACTTGTTACAATATTATCAATGTACAATAAATTCCAAAGTATACATAAATTTAGCACTTTACCAGTTGTTCCATGATTGCAAAAGTCATTAGTCTTTTCCTCTACAATTGCTATCCTTTTACTTCCATATGAAATGTTTGAGGTCTTTTTTCCATACCCATGGTCCTTTGCCAGCTGACTGGGTGCTATGAAAGAAACATGCTTTTGGGTGATGCTATTTTTATTTTTTGCGATCATAGAATTCATCTATTAACACAAGATTTAAGACAATTAGAGTGTATTATAACAACAATTGGAGTGATCATACAAAAATCAAAAAATTGTATTCTGAATTAGACTAAAGAGCTCAGCCTAAACATATCCAGACTGTTTCACCCATCAATAATGCAATATTAACTTGGCCAAAGAATAAGGGAGCACACCACAACAAGCCATGTTCCCTCATATATATACCAACTAAAATATTGTTTTCAAGAGTTTAATATATTGATCTCATTAGGCTGGACTTAACAAAAATCAATACTGATGTGATTAGAGTCATGTCCTTAGACATCAAAGAGATAATGTGTTAATGGAATTTCCGATCAGCAGCGCACATCACATGCTTCTATTTCAATACATAACAAAACTATATTCACTTCGTCAGTGTAGATTGAGGTTGTTCAAAGTGTAAATATGTGATCAAGGCAAAGTGCAGGCGTAGAAGATTACCAATTAATGATTAATCAATAAGCGCTGCAGGTTTTTCTAAAGACCAAACACAGATTCTGTTTATAAAAAGATACGGTCAAACTTTAATTCAAAATAAATAGAGATGGTCAAATAAGATTGATGAATAAAGGTTGCATGCTGACTTAAAAGATGAACTAAAACTATTAGTTTGGGAAACGTCACAACAGGTTCAAGATCAGTTTACAAAGAGTAGATTTACAAGAACAGAGATTTCAAATAATAGAATGATAACAACAAATCAATTTTCAAAAGGTGCTCAAGTATAGTCCAGAAAAGATACAGTAAGTTCAGGTCCAACAACTGATTGCAAGCATATGATGATAGAGAGAAAAGACTGCAGATTACTTGAAACACTGAATTACAAAATGATCCATATTCAGGTTCACAATACAGATTCAAATACAAAGCAGATTACAAAACTTATCGGTTGTTCTGATTAAAAAAACTTCCAAGATTCAGAATGCAAAAACAAAGCAAACGGTGCAGCAGATTCAATACAAAGTACATGTACAAGCACAAAACTAATCAGGACTAGGCTGACCACTCAGATGATTCCTAGACTGATAATCATAACCAAAAGCTGAGACTATCAGGAATATTAATCAAGTTCTGAGTACACAGTGGTGCAACAGATCAGGTAGCAACTAACACAACCCATTTACAAATTATCAGATACAAAAACAACATTTTTGAAGGCACAAAACTGCAGGTTTATGCAGCAGCAATATGCAGCATGTAATGCTCAAAAATTGACTCTCAGCAGATCAAGTTTAGCAAGTTATGAATCCAAACAAAAAACTAGCCGCAAATTCAAGCAAAGTAGATTGTGATCAACAGATTATTTGAACAAAATCAGTAAGGATTAAATGCACTATTGTGCTAGTGTGCAAGGCAGTCTATAAATAGCAGATTATCAAGATTGAACAAATTCACACAAAGCCAAGCACAATGGTCACAAGAGTGACAAGAATTTCAACACTTAAACTCAATGAGTTTTAGTCAGTATTGAAATTCACTGATGGTAACAATTAAGGGAATAAAACAGACGGTGAATCAATCTGACCTAATCACTTTGAATTAACCACTTACTGTCAAGAATCAGTTCCTCAAGTCTCTTCCCAAGTGCACTTTTGAGAATTGTTCTTTATAAGGGCTAAATCAAATGCACACTAGCTAGATTTTTCACACAAAAGCACAAATCAACAGGCTACTCAAAGAGCAAGATCCAAAGACATACCGTGAATACAAGAATGGACGATGATATATCCAGATGATGGTATGAACTGCAAATGTGACTTTATTAGAGTTGATCTAAACCAATATTTTGCCGTATCGGCTGACTTCCCTCTGTCGTGAAGAACTAGATGCAGCTTAGAAGTGAGATAGAGATATGAAGATTGAGTTTGTGGCTGAGAGAGGACTATATTCTATTTATTTTTTTATTTGTACATAAAATAAATCTATGTAGCATTATACGAGAACAACCGTTATGTCATAACGAGTAACACAAGAGACATTTGACGGTTGATTATAATGGGTTTATATTAATGATAATTTTATACTATTACGATCAACGATATAAATTACCGTTGTGTTACTTGTTGTGACACAATAACTGTGCCCTATCATTACTCTCTATCTATTTATGTGTAGAAAGGAAATTCTTATATAATTTGGCAGGGATTTTTGCCGCCTAAAATTTTGGTGTTTTATGTTGTAAAAAAGTTTGGGTTTGTTTTACCGGGAAAGTTTGTGTTATTTTTAATTATAATTCTGAAAATGGTGTTTTTTTGCAAAACAAAATTCTTTAAGGTTTTTTAATTTATATTTTTTCAAAATAATTTTTTATTGATTTTTTTGGTACGTATTAATAAGGGGAATATTTTAGGTGCATCGTAATAAGGGGATAAATGATTAACAATAACGGGAATTAAGAGCTCCTCATAAAATTTGCATCATTTGTATAAGATTATTTTTTACCCTCATTAAAATGTTTTTTAATGACCAGATTTTGACCTCTTATTAAATTCCCCTTATAGAAAACAACTTTTCATGTAGTGCATGTACAAGGCCATTCTGGCCTCAGTTTGCTTGCCGTTTGACCCGACGTGCCTTATTTATCGTTCTGGTTAAAACCACATCAGTACTTCAAAGAGAATTACAAACGTATTTTTTTGTACTTTTTTTTGTACCCATAGAGTACTTAACGGTGTGATTTTTGATTCCTTGTACAAGGCCATTCTGGCCTCCATTTTGCTTGCCGTTTGCGCCGGCATGCCTTATTTATCGTTCTGGTCGATATCACATCAGTACTTCAAAGAGAATTACAAACATTTTTTTTCGTACTTTTTTTTGTACCCGTAGAGTACTTAACGGGGTGATTTTTTATTCCTTGTACAAGGCCATTCTAGCCTCCGTTTTGCTTGCCGTTTGCGCCGGCGTGCCTTATTTATCGTTCTGGTCGATATCACATCTGTACTTCAAAGAGAATTACAAACGTTTTTTTTCGTACATTTTTTTGTACCCATAGAGTACTTAACGGTGTGATTTTTGATTCCTTGTACAAGGTCATTCTGGCCTCCGTTTTGCTTGCCGTTTGCGCCGGCGTGCCTAATTTATCGTTCTGTTCGATATCACCTCAGTACTTCAAAGAGAATTACAAATAATTTTTTTCATATTTTTTTTGTACCCATAGAGTCCTTAACGGTGTGATTTTTGATTCCTTGTACAAGGCCATTCTGGCCTCCGTTTTCTTGCCGTTTGCGCCGGCGTGCCTTATTTATCGTTCTGGTCGATACCACATCAGTACTTCAAAGATAATTACAAACGTTTTTCTTCGTACTTTTTTTTTGAACCCATAGAGTACTTAACGGTGTGATTTTTGATTCCTTTTAAGTGGCCATTTTGGACTCCGTTTTGCTTGCCGTTTGCGCCGGCGTGCCTTATTTATCATTCTGGTCGATATTAGATCAGTACTTCAAAGATAATAAAAAAATAAATTCGTACTTTTTTTTTACCCATAGAGTAGTAACGGTGTTATTTTTGATTCCTTGTACTAGGCCATTCTGGCCTCAGTTTTGCTTTTCCTTTGCGCCGGCGTGACTTATTTATCGTTCTGGTCGATATCACATCAGTACATCAAAGAGAATTACTAACGTTTTTTTTTCGTACTTTTTTTTGTACCCATAGAGTAGTAACGATGTGATTTTTGATTCCTTGTACAAGGCCATTCTAGCCTCCGTTTTGTTTGCCGTTTGCGTCGGCGTGCCTTATTTATCGTTCTGGTCTATATCACATCAGTACTTCAAAGAGAATTACAAAAGTTTTTTTTCGTATTTTTTTTGTAACCATAGTGTACTTAACGGTATGATTTTTGATTCCTTGTACAAGGCCATTCTGGCCTCCGTTTTGCTTGCCGTTTGCGCCGGCGTGCCTTATTTATCGTTCTGGTCGATACCACATCAATACTTCAAAGAGAATTATAAATGTTTTTTCGTACTTTTTTTTATACCTATAGAGTACTTAACAGTGTAATTTTTGATTCCTTGTACAAGGCCATTCTGGCCTCCGTTTTGCTTGCCGTTTGCGCCGGCTTGCCTTATTTATCGTTTTGGTCGATATCACATTAGTACTTCAACGAGAATTACAAACATTTTTTTTCATACTTTTTTTGTACCCATAGAGTAGTAACAGTGTGATTTTTGATTCCTTTTACATGGCCATTCTGGACTCCGTTTTGCTTGCCGTTTGCGCCGGCGTGCCTTATTTATCGTTCTTGTCGATATCAGATCAGTACTTCAAAGAGAATAACAAATGTTTTTTTTGTACTTTTTTTAGTACCCATAGATTAGTAATGGTGTGATTTTTGATTCCTTGTACAAGGCCATTCTGGCCTCAGTTTTGCTTTCTGTTTGCGCCGGCGTGACTTATTTATCGTTCGGGTCGATATCACATCAGTACATCAAAGCGAATTACAAACGTTTTTTTTCGTACTTTTTTTTGTACCCATAGAGTAGTAACGGTGTGATTTTTGATTCCTTGTACAAGGCCATGATGGCCTCCGTTTGCTTGCCGTTTGCGTCGGCGTGCCTAATTTATCGTTCTGGTCTATATCACATCAGTACTTCAAAGAGAATTACAAAAGTTTTTTTCGTATTTTTTTTTGTAACAATAGAGCACTTAACGGAGTGATTTTTGATTCCTTGTACAAGCTCATTCTGGCCTCCGTTTTTCTTGCCGTTTGCGCCGACGTGCCTTATTTATCGTTCTGGTCGATATCACATCAGTACTTCAAAGAGAATTACAAACGTTGTTTTTCGTACTTTTTTTTTCTACCCATAGAGTACTTAACGGTGTGATTTTTGATTCCTTGTACAAGGCCATTCTGGCCTCCGTTTTGCTTGCCGTTTGCGCCGGCGTGCCTTATTTATCGTTCTGGTCGATACCACATCTGTACTTCAAAGAGAATTACAAATGTTTTTTCGTACTTTTTTTGTACCCATAGAGTACTTAACAGTGTAATTTTTGATTCCTTGTACAAGGCCATTCTGGCCTCCGCTTTGCTTGCCGTTTGCGCCGGCTTGCCTTATTTATCGTTTTGGTCGATATCACATCAGTACTTCAACGAGAATTACAAAAAAAAATTTTGTACTTTTTTGTACCCATAGAGTAGTAACGATGTGATTTTTGATTCCTTTTACGTGGCCATTCTGGACTCCGTTTTGCATGCCGTTTGCACCGGCATGCCTTATTTATCGTTCTGGTCGATATCAGATCAGTACTTCAAAGAGAATAACAAATGTTTTTTTCGTAGTCTTTTTTTGTACCCATAGAGTAGTAACGGTGTGATTTTTGATTCCTTGTACAAGGCCATTCTGGCCTCGGTTTTGCTTTCCGTTTGTGCCGGCGTGACTTATTTATCGTTCTGGTCGATATCACATCAGTACATCAAAGAGAATTACAAACGTTTTTTTTCGTACTTTTTTTTGTACCCATAGAGTAGTAACGGTGTGATTTTTGATTCCTTGTACAATTCCATTCTGGACTCCGTTTTCCTTTGCCGTTTGCGTCGGCGTGCCTTATTTATCGTTCTGGTCGATATCACATCATTCGTCAAAGAGAATTACAAACGTTTTTTATCATACCTTTTTTGTACCCATTGAGTAGTAACAGTGTGATTTTTGATTCCTTGTACATGGCCATTCTGGCCTCCATTTTGCTTGACGTTTGCGCCGGCGTGCCCTATTTATCGTTTTAGTCGATACCAAATCAGTACTTCAAAGACAATTACAAACGTTTTTTTTCGTTCATTTTTTTGAACCCATAGAGTAGTAACGGTGTGATTTTTGATTCCTTGTACAAGGCCATTCTGGCGTCCGTTTTTGCTTGCCGTTTGCTCCGGCGTGCTTTATTTATGGTTCTGGTCAATAACACATTAGTACTTCAAAGAGAATTACAATTTTCGTACTTTTTTTTCACCCATAGAGTAGTAACGGTGTGATTTTTGATTCCTTGTACAAGGCCATTCTGGCCTCCATTTTGCTTTCCGTTTGCACCGGTGTGCCTTATTTATCGTTCTGGTCGATATCACATCAGTACTTCAAAGAGAATTACAAACGTTATTTTGCGTACTTTTTTTTGTACCCATAAAGTAGTAACGGTGTGATTTTTGATTCCTTGTACAAGGCCATTCTGGCCTCCGTTTTGCTTGCCGTTTGCGCCGGTGTGCCTTATTTATCGTTCTGGTCGATACCACATCAGTACTTCAAAGAGAATTACAAATGTTTTTTCGTACTTTTTTTGTACTCATAGAGTACTTAACAGTGTAATTTTAGATTCCTTGTACAAGGCCATTCTGGCCTCCGTTTTGCTTGCCGTTTGCGCCGGCTTCCCTTATTTATCGTTCTGGTAGATATTACATCAATACTTCAACGAGAATTACAAACATTTTTTTCGTACTTTTTTGTACCCATAGAGTAGTAACGGTGTGATTTTTGATTCCTTTTACAAGGCCATTCTGGACTCCGTTTTGCTTGCCGTTTGCGCCGGCGTGAATTATTTATCGTTCTGGTCGATATCAGATCAGTACTTCAAAGAGAATAACAAATGTTTTTTTTCGTACTTTTTTTGTACCCATAGAGTAGTAACGGTGTGAATTTTGATTCCTTGTACATGGCCATTCTGGCATCCGTTTTGCTTTCCGTTTGCGCCGGCGTGACTTATTTATCGTTCTGGTCGATATCACATCAGTACATCAAAGAGAATTACAAACCTTTTTTTCGTACTTTTTTTTGTACCCATAGAATAGTAACGGTGTGATTTTTGATTCCTTGTACAATTCCATTCTGGACTCCGTTTTGCTTGCCGTTTGCGCCGGCGTGCCTTATTTATCGTTCTGGTCGATATCACATCTGTACTTCAAAGAGAATTACAAACGTTTTTTTTCGTACATTTTTTTGTACCCATAGAGTACTTAACGGTGTGATTTTTGATTCCTTGTACAAGGTCATTCTGGCCTCCGTTTTGCTTGCCGTTTGCGCGGCGTGCCTAATTTATCGTTCTGTTCGATATCACCTCAGTACTTCAAAGAGAATTACAAATAATTTTTTTCATATTTTTTTTGTACCCATAGAGTCCTTAACGGTGTGATTTTTGATTCCTTGTACAAGGCCATTCTGGCCTCCGTTTTCTTGCCGTTTGCGCCGGCGTGCCTTATTTATCGTTCTGGTCGATACCACATCAGTACTTCAAAGATAATTACAAACATTTTTCTTCGTACTTTTTTTTGAACCCATAGAGTACTTAACGGTGTGATTTTTGATTCCTTTTAAGTGGCCATTTTGGACTCCGTTTTGCTTGCCGTTTGCGCCGGCGTGCCTTATTTATCATTCTGGTCGATATTAGATCAGCACTTCAAAGATAATAAAAAAATAAATTCGTACTTTTTTTTTACCCATAGAGTAGTAACGGTGTTATTTTTGATTCCTTGTACTAGGCCATTCTGGCCTCAGTTTTGCTTTCCATTTGCGCCGGCGTGACTTATTTATCGTTCTGGTCGATATCACATCAGTACATCAAAGAGAATTACTAACGTTTTTTTTCGTACTTTTTTTTGTACCCATAGAGTAGTAACGATGTGATTTTTGATTCCTTGTACAAGGCCATTCTAGCCTCCGTTTTGTTTGCCGTTTGCGTCGGCGTGCCTTATTTATCGTTCTGGTCTATATCACATCAGTACTTCAAAGAGAATTACAAAAGTTTTTTTTCGTATTCTTTTTGTAACCATAGTGTACTTAAAGGTGTGATTTTTGATTCCTTGTACAAGGCCATTCTGGCCTCCGTTTTGCTTGCCGTTTGCGCCGGCGTGCCTTATTTATCGTTCTGGTCGATACCACATCAATACTTCAAAGAGAATTATAAATGTTTTTTCGTACTTTTTTTTTATACCTATAGAGTACTTAACAGTGTAATTTTTGATTCCTTGTACAAGGCCATTCTGGCCTCCGTTTTGCTTGCCGTTTGCGCCGGCTTGCCTTATTTATCGTTTTGGCCGATATCACATTAGTACTTCAACGATAATTACAAACATTTTTTTTCATACTTTTTTTGTACCCATAGAGTAGTAACAGTGTGATTTTTGATTCCTTTTACATGGCCATTCTGGACTCCGTTTTGCTTGCCGTTTGCGCCGGCGTGCCTTATTTATCGTTCTTGTCGATATCAGATCAGTACTTCAAAGAGAATAACAAATGTTTTTTTTCGTACTTTTTTAAGTACCCATAGATTAGTAACGGTGTGATTTTTGATTCCTTGTACAAGGCCATTCTGGCCTCAGTTTTGCTTTCTGTTTGCGCCGGCGTGACTTATTTATCGTTCGGGTCGATATCACATCAGTACATCAAAGCGAATTACAAACGTTTTTTTTCGTACTTTTTTTGTACCCATAGAGTAGTAACGGTGTGATTTTTGATTCCTTGTACAAGGCCATTATGGCCTCCGTTTGCTTGCCGTTTGCGTCGGCGTGCCTAATTTATCGTTCTGGTCTATATCACATCAGTACTTCAAAGAGAATTACAAAAGTTTTTTTTCGTATTTTTTTTGTAACCATAGAGCACTTAACGGAGTGATTTTTGATTCCTTGTACAAGCCCATTCTGGCCTCCGTTTTTCTTGCCGTTTGCGCCGACGTGGCTTATTTATCGTTCTGGTCGATATCACATCAGTACTTCAAAGAGAATTACAAACGTTGTTTTTCGTACTTTTTTTTCTACCCATAGAGTACTTAACGGTGTGATTTTTGATTCCTTGTACAAGGCCATTCTGGCCTCCGTTTTGCTTGCCGTTTGCGCCGGCGTGCCTTATTTATCGTTCTGGTCGATACCACATCTGTACTTCAAAGAGAATTACAAATGTTTTTTCGTACTTTTTTTTTGTACCCATAGAGTACTTAACAGTGTAATTTTTGATTCCTTGTACAAGGCCATTCTGGCCTCCGCTTTGCTTGCCGTTTGCGCCGGCTTGCCTTATTTATCGTTTTGGTCGATATCACATCAGTACTTCAACGAGAATTACAAAAAAAAATTTCGTACTTTTTTGTACCCATAGAGTAGTAACGGTGTGATTTTTGATTCCTTTTACGTGGCCATTCTGGACTCCGTTTTGCATGCCGTTTGGACCGGCGTGCCTTATTTATCGTTCTGGTCGATATCAGATCAGTACTTCAAAGAGAATAACAAATTTTTTTTTCGTAGTCTTTTTTTGTACGCATAGAGTAGTAACGGTGTGATTTTTGATTCCTTGTACAAGGCCATTCTGGCCTCGGTTTTGCTTTCCGTTTGTGCCGGCGTGACTTATTTATCGTTCTGGTCGATATCACATCAGTACATCAAAGAGAATTACAAACGTTTTTTTTCGTACTTTTTTTTGTACCCATAGAGTAGTAACGGTGTGATTTTTGATTCCTTGTACAATTCCATTCTGGACTCCGTTTTCCTTTGCCGTTTGCGTCGGCGTGCCTTATTTATCGTTCTGGTCGATATCACATCATTCGTCAAAGAGAATTACAAACGTTTTTTATCATACCTTTTTTGTACCCGTTGAGTAGTAACAGTGTGATTTTTGATTCCTTGTACATGGCCATTCTGGCCTCCATTTTGCTTGACGTTTGCGCCGGCGTGCCCTATTTATCGTTTTAGTCGATACCAAATCAGTACTTCAAAGACAATTACAAACGTTTTTTTTCGTTCATTTTTTTGAACCCATAGAGTAGTAACGGTGTGATTTTTGATTCCTTGTACAAGGCCATTCTGGCGTCCGTTTTTGCTTGCCGTTTGCTCCGGCGTGCTTTATTTTTGGTTCTGGTCGATAACACATTAGTACTTCAAAGAGAATTACAATTTTCGGACTTTTTTTTCACCCATAGAGTAGTAACGGTGTGATTTTTGATTCCTTGTACAAGGCCATTCTGGCCTCCATTTTGCTTTCCGTTTGCACCGATGTGCCTTATTTATCGTTCTGGTCGATATCACATCAGTACTTCAAAGAGAATTACAAACGTTATTTTGCGTACTTTTTTTTGTACCCATAAAGTAGTAACGGTGTGATTTTTGATTCCTTGTACAAGGCCATTCTGGCCTCCGTTTTGCTTGCCGTTTGCGCCGGTGTGCCTTATTTATCGTTCTGGTCGATACCACATCAGTATTTCAAAGAGAATTACAAATGTTTTTTCGTAATTTTTTTGTACTCATAGAGTACTTAACAGTGTAATTTTAGATTCCTTGTACAAGGCCATTCTGGCCTCCGTTTTGCTTGCCGTTTGCGCCGGCTTCCCTTATTTATCGTTCTGGTAGATATTACATCAATACTTCAACGAGAATTACAAACATTTTTTTCGTACTTTTTTTTACCCGTAGAGTAGTAACGGTGTGATTTTTGATTCCTTTTACAAGGCCATTCTGGACTCCGTTTTGCTTGCCGTTTGCGCCGGCGTGCATTATTTATCGTTCTGGTCGATATCAGATCAGTACTTCAAAGAGAATAACAAATGTTTTTTTTCGTACTTGTTTTGTACCCATAGAGTAGTAACGGTGTGAATTTTGATTCCTTGTACATGGCCATTCTGGCATCCGTTTTGCTTTCCGTTTGCGCCGGCGTGACTTATTTATCGTTCTGGTCGATATCACATCAGTACATCAAAGAGAATTACAAACCTTTTTTTCGTACTTTTTTTTGTACCCATAGAATAGTAACGGTGTGATTTTTGATTCCTTGTACAATTCCATTCTGGACTCCGTTTTGCTTGCCGTTTGCATCGGCGTGCCTTATTTATCGTTCTGGTCGATATCACATCAGTACTTCAAAGAGAATTACAAACGTTTTTTATCATACCTTTTTTGTACCCATTGAGTAGTAACAGTGTGGTTTTTGATTCCTTTTACATGGCCATTCTGGCCTCCATTTTGCTTGCCGTTTGCGCCGGCGTGCCTTATTTATCGTTTTAGTCGATACCAAATCAGTACTTCAAAGACAATTACAAACGTTTTTTTTTTTCGTTCATTTTTTTGAACCCACAGAGTAGTAACGCTGTGATTTTTGATTGCTTGTACAAGGCCATTCTGGCGTCCGTTTTGCTTGCCGTTTGATCCGGCGTGCTTTATTTATGGTTCTGGTCGATATCACATCAGTACTTCAAAGAGAATTACAACCTTTTTTTTTCGTACTTTTTTTTCACCCATAGAGTAGTAACGGTGTGATTTTTGATTCCTTTTACAAGGCCATTCTGGCCTCCATTTTGCTCGCCGTTTGCACCGGTGTGCATTATTTATCGTTCTGGTCGATATCACATCAGTACTTCAAAGACAATTATAAACGTTATTTTTCGTACTTTTTTTTGTACCCATAGAGTAGTAACGGTGTGATTTTGATTCCTTGTACAAGGCCATTCTCGCCTCCGTTTTGCTTGCCGTTTGCACCGGTGTGCCTTATTTATCGTTCTGGTCGATATCACATCAGTACTTCATAGAGAATTACAAACATTTTTTTTCGAACTTTTTTTTTGTACCCATAGAGTAGTGACGGTGTGATTTTTGATTCCTTGTACAAGGCCATGCTGGCCTCTATTTTGCTTGCCGTTTGCGCCGGCGTGCCTGATTTATCGTTCTGGTCGATACCACATCAGTACTTCAAATAGATTTACAAATGTTTTATTTCGTACTTTTTTTTGTACCCATAGAGTTGTAACGGTGTGATTTTATTTTTTGTACAATTCCATTCTGGACTCCGTTTTGCTTGCCGTTTGCGCCGGCGTGCCTTATTTATCATTCTGGTCGATATCACATCAGTGCTTCAAAGATAATTACAAACGTTTTTTATCATACCTTTTTTTGTACCCATTGAATAGTAACGGTGTGATTTTTGATTCCTTGTACAAAGCCATTCTGGCCTCCATTTTGCTTGCCATTTGCGCCGCCGTGCCTTATTTATCGCTTTGGTCGATACCAAATTAGTACTTCAAAGACAATTACAAAAGTTTTTTTTCGTTCTTTTTTTTGAACCCATGGAGTAGTAACGGTGTGATTTTTGATTCTTTGTACAAGGCCATTCTGGCCTCCGTTTTGCTTTCCGTTTGCTCCGGCGTGCTTTATTTATGGTTCTGGTCGATATCACATCAGTACTTCAAAGAGAATTACAAACTTTTTTTTTCATACATTTTTTGTACCCATAGAATAGTTACGGTGTGATTTTTGATTCATTGTAAAAGGCCATTCTGGCCTCCATTTTGCTTGCCGTTTGCACCGGTGTGCCTTATTTATCGTTCTGGTCGATATCACATCAGTATTTCAAAGAGAATTACAAACATTTTTTTTTCGTACTTTTTTTTGTTCCCATAGAGTTGTAACGGTGTGATTTTTTATTCTTTGTACAAGGCCATTCTGGCCTCCATTTTGCTTTCCGTTTGCGCCGGCGTGCCTTATTTATCGTTCTGCTCGATACCACATCAGTACTTCAAAGAGAATTACAAACGTTTTTTTTCATAATTTTTTTTTCGACCTATAGAGTACTTAACGATGTGATTTTTGATTCCGTGTAAAAGGCCATTCTGGCTTCCGTTTTTCTTGCTGTTTGTGCCGGCGTGCCTTATTTATCATTCTGGTCGATATCACATCACTATTTAAAGAGAATTAAAAACATTTTTTTTCATACTTTTTTTGTACCCATAGAGTAGTAACGGTGTGCTTTTTGATTCCTTTTACAAGGCCATTCTGGACTCCGTTTTGCTTGCCGTTTGCGCCGGCATGCCTTATTTATATCGTTCTTCTCGATATCACATCAGCATTTCAAAAAGAATTACAAATGTTTTTTTGTACTTTTTTTTTGTACCCATTGAGCTATGTTGCACCGACACTCCAATATGGGTAACGTGCGCCGTATCCGACACGTTTCCGACACGACACGCGTCCGACACGCGCCGACACGGTGTCGGACACGTGTCGGTTGATTTAAAATAATGTTAAATTAAATTTTAAAACCGACACGCCAGGACACGTCCCCGACACGCCAGGGACACGTCAAGGACACGGAGCGACACGGAGGGACACGTCCCCGACACGGGGGGACACGTTCCCGACACGGCTATTTATATTTGTTTATATTTTTTTTGTATTTTTTGTATTTTTTTGTATTTTTTATATATATATTTATATATATATATATATACTACGTGTCCCCGGCGTGTCGTGTCCTATATTTTTAAAAGTTGCCGTGTCGCCGTGTCCGTGTCGTGTCGTGCGCCGTGTCCGTGTCGGTGTCGGTGCAACATAGCCATTGAGTAGTAACGATGTGATTTTTGATTCCTTCTACAAGGCCATTCTAGCCTCCGTTTTGCTTACCGTTTGCGCCGGCGTGCCTTATTTATCGTTCTGGTCGATATCACATCAGTACTTCAATGAGAATTACAAATGTTTTTTTTCCTACTTTTTTTTGTACCCATACAGTAGTAACGGTGTGATTTTTGACTCCTTGTACAAGGCTATTCTGGCCTCCATTTTGCTTTCCGTTTGCGCCGGCGTGCGTTATTTATCGTTCTGGTCGATATCACATCCGTACTTCAAAGAGAATTACAAACGTTTTTTTCTTACTTTTTTTTTGTCCTCATAGAGTACTTAACAGTGAGATTTTTGATTCCTTGTACAAGGCCATTCTGGCCTCCGTTTTGCTTGCCGTTTGCGCCGGCGTGCCTTATTTATCGTTCTGGTCGATATCACATCAGTACTTCAAAGAGAATTACAAACGTTTTTTTCATACTTTATTTGTACCCATAGAGTACTTAACGGTGTGATTTTTGATTCCTTGTACAAGGCAATTCTGGCTTCCATTTTGCTTGCCGTTTGCGCCGGCGTGCCTTATTTATCCTTCTGGTCGATACCACATCATTACTTCAAAGAGAATTACAAACGTTTCTTTTCGTACTTTTTTTTGTACCCATAGAGTACTTAACAGTGTGATTTTTGATTCCTTGTACAAGGCCATTCTGGCCTCCGTTTTGCTTGCCGTTTGCGCCGGCGTGCCTTATTTATCGTTCTGGTCGATATCAACTCAATACTTCAAAGAGAATTACAAACGATTTTTTCGTACTTTTTTTTGTACCCATAGAGTACTTCACGATAGAGTACTTAACGGTGTGATTTTCGATTTCTTGTAGAAGGCCGTTCTGGCCTCCGTTTTGCATGTCGTTTGCGCCGGCGGGCCTTATTTATCGTTCTGGTCGATATCACATCAGTACTTCAAAGGGAATTACAAACGTTTTTTTTTCGTACTTTTTTTGTACCCATAGAGTAATTAACGGTGTGATTTTTGATTCCTGTACAAGGCCATTCTGGCATCCCTTTTGCTTCTCGTTTGCGCCGGCGTGCCTTATTTCTTGTTTTGGTAGATATCACATCAGTATTTCAAAGAGAATTACAAATGTTTTTTTCATACTTTTTTTTGTACAATTAGAGTACTTAACGGTGTGATTTTTGATTCCTTGTACAAGGCCATTCTGGCCTCCGTTTTGCTTGCCATTTGCGCCGGCGTGCCTTATTTCTCGTTCTGATCGATATCACATCAGTACTTCAAAGAGAATTACAAACATTTTTTTGCGTACTTTTTTTTTGTACCCATAGCGTACTTAACGGTGTGATTTTTGATTCCTTGTACAAGGCCATACTGGCCTCCGTTTTGCTTATCGTTTGTGCCGGCGTGCCTTATTTAACGTTCTGGTCGATATCACATCAGTACTTCAAAGAGAATTACAAACGTTTTTTTTCGTACTTTTTTTGTACCCATATAGTACTTAGCGGTGTGATTTCTGATTCCTTATACAAGGCCATTCTGGCGTCCGTTTTGTTTGCCGTTTGCATCGGCGTGCCTTATTTATTGTTCCGGTCGAAATCACATCAGTACTTCAAAGAGAATTACAAAAGTTTTTTTTCGTACTTTTTTTGGTACCCATAAAGTACTTAACGGTGTGATTTTTGATTCCTTGTACAACGCCATTCTGGCCTCCGTTTTGATTGCCGTTTGCGCCGGCGTGCCTTATTTATCGTTCTGGTCGATATCACATCAGTACTTCAATGAGAATCACAAACATTTTTTTCGTATTTTTTTTTGTACACATAAAGTAGTAACGGTGTAATTTTTGATTCTTTGAACAAGGCCATTCTGGACTCCGTTTTGCTTGCCCTTTGCACCGGAATGCCTTATTTATCGTTCTGGTCGATATCACATCAGTACTTCAATGAGAATTACAAACATTTTTTCATACTTTTTTTTGGTACCTATAGAGTTGTAACGGTGAATTTTGATTTCTTGTACAAAGCCATTCTGGCCTCCATTTTGCTTGCCGTTTGTGCTGGAGTTCCTTATTTATCGTTCTGGTCGATATCACATCAGTACTTCGAGGAGAATTACAAACGTTTTTTTCGTACCTTTTTTTGTACTCATAGATTACTTAACGGTGTCATTTTAGATTCCTTGTACAAAGCCATTCTGGCCTGCGTTTTTCTTGCCGTTTACGCCGGCGTGCCTTATTTATCCTTCTGGTCGATATCACATCAGTACTTCACAGAGAATTAAAAACATTTTTTCATACTTTTTCTTGTACCCATAGAGTAGTAACAGTGTGATTTTTGATTCCTTGTACAAGGCCAATCTAGACTCTGTTTTGCTTGCCGTTGGCGCCAGCATGCCTTATTTATCGTTCTGGTCGATATCACGTCAGTACTTCAAAGAGAATTACAAATGTTTTTTTTCGTACTTTTTTTTGTACCCATAGAGTACTTAACAGTGTGATTTTTGTTTCCTTTGACAAGGCTATTCTGGCCTCTCTTTTGCTTCCCGTTTGCGCCGGCGTGCCTTATTTCTCGTTCTGGTCGATATCACATCAGTACTTCAAAGAGAATTACAGACGTTTTTTTCGTACTTTTTTTGTACCAAAAGAGTACTTAACGGTGTGATTTTTGATTCCTTGTACAAGGCCATTCTGGCCTCCGTTTTGCTTGCCAATTGCGCATGCGTGCCTTATTTCCCGTTCTGATCGATATCACATCAGTACTTCAAAGGGAATTACAAGCGTTTTTTTCGGACTTTTTTTTGTACCCATAGAGTACTTAACGGTGTGATTTTTGATTCCTTGCACAAGGCCATTCTGGCCTCCGTTTCGTTTGCCGTTTGCGCCTGCGTACCTTATTTATCGTTCTGGTCGATATCACATCAGCACTTCAAAGAGAATTACAAATGTTTTTTTTCGTACTTTTTTGTACCCATATAGTACTTAACGGTGTGATTTTTGATTCCTTGTACAAGGCCATTCTGGCCTCCGTTTTGCTTGCCGTTTGTGCCGGCGTGCCTTATTTATCGTTTTGTTCGATATCACCTCAGTACTTCAAAGAGAATTACAAACATTTTTTATCATACATTTTTTGTACCCATTGAGTCCTTAACGGTGTGATTTTTGATTCCTTGTACAAGGCCATTCTGGCCTCCGTTTTGCTTTCCGTTTGCGCCGGCGTGCCTTATTTATCGTTCTGGTCGATTCCACATCAGTACTTCAAAGATAATTACAAACGTTTTTCTTCGTACTTTTTTTTGAACCTACAGAGTACTTAACGGTGTGATTTTTGATTCCTTGTACAAGGCCATTCTGAGAATTACAAACGTTTTTTTTCGTACGTTTTTTTGTACCTATAGAGTAGTAACAGTGTGATTTTTGATTCCTTGTACAAGGCCATTCTTGCCTCCATTTTCCTTGCCGTTTGCGCCGGCGTGACTAATTTATCGTTCTGGTCGATATCACATCAGTACTTCAAAGAGAATAATAAAGTTTTTTTCGTACTTTTTTTTGTACCCATAGAGGAGTAACGGTGTGATTTTTGATTCCTTGTATAAAGCCATTCTGGCCTCCGTTTTGCTTGCCGCTTGCGCGGCGTGCCTTATTTATCGTTCTGGTCTCTATCACATCTGTACTTCAAAGAGAATTACAAAAGTTTTTTTTCGTATTTTTTTTTTGTAACCATAGAGTACGTAACAGTGTGATTTATGATTCCTTGAGGCAATTCTGACCCCCGTTTTGCTTGCCGTTTGCGCCGGCGTGCCTTATTTACGTTCTGGTCGATATCACATCAGTACTTCAAAGAGAATTACAAACGTTGTTTTTCGTACTTTTTTTGTACCCATAGAGTACTTAACGGTGTGATTTTTGATTCCTTATACAAGGCCATTCTGGCCTCCGTTTTGCTTGCCGTTTGCGCCGGCGTTTACAAGGCCATTCTGGACTCCGTTTTGCATGCCGTTTGCACCGGCGTGCCTTATTTATTGTTCTGGTCGATATCAGATCAGTACTTCAAAGAGAATAACAAACGTTTTTTCGTACTTTTTTTTGTACCCATAGAGTAGTAACGGTGTGATTTTTGTTTCCTTGTACAAGGCCATTCTGGCCTCCGTTTTGCTTTCCGTTTGCGTCGGCGTGACTTATTTATCGTTCTGGTCGATATCACATCAGTACATCAAAGAGAATTACAAACGTTTTTTTTTCGTACTTTTTTTGTACCCATAGAGTAGTAACGGTGTGATTTTTGATTCCTTGTACAATTCCATTCTGTACTCCGTTTTGCTTGCAGTTTGCGCCGGCGTGCCTTATTTATCATTCTGGTCGATATCACATCTGTACTTCAAAGAGAATTACAAACGTTTTTTATCATACCTTTTTTGTACCCATTGAGTAGTAACGGTGTGATTTTTGATTCCTTGTACAAGGCCATTCTGGCCTCCATTTTGCTTGCCGTTTGCGCCGGCGTGCCTTATTTTTCGTTTTGGTCGATACCACATCAGTACTTCAAAGACTGTTACAAACGTTTTTTTTTCGTTCTTTTTTTTGAACCCATAGAGTAGTAACGGTGTGATTTTTGATTCCTTGTACAAGGCCATTCTGGCCTCCGTTTTGCTTGCCGTTTGCGCCGGCGTGCCTTATTTATCGTTCTGGTCGATATCACATCAGTACACAAATAGAATTTCTAACGTTTTTTTCATACATTTTTGGTACCCATATAGTACTTAACGGTATGATTTTTGATTTCTTGTACAAGGCCATTCTGGCCTCCGTTTTACTTGCCGTTTGCGCCGGCATGCCCTATTTATCGTTCTGGTCGATATCACATCAGTACTTCATAGAGAATTACAAACATTTTTTTCGTACTTTTTTTGTAACCGTAGAGTACTTAACGGTGTGATTTTTGATTCCTTGTACAAGGCCATTCTGGCCTCCGTTTTGCTTGCCATTTGCGCCGGCGGGCCTTATTTATCGTTTTGGTCGATACAACATCAGTACATCAAAGACAATTACAAATTTTTTTTTTCGTTCTTTTTTTTAACCCATAGAGTAGTAACGGTGTGCGTTTTGATTCCTCTTACAAGGCCATTCTGGCCTCCGTTTTGCTTGCCGTTTGCTCCGGCGTGCCTTATTTATGGTTCTGCTCGATACCACATCAGTACTTCAAAGAGAATTACAAATGTTTTTTTTCCATGTAAAAGGCCATTCTGGCCTCCGTTTTTCTTGCTGTTTGCTCCGGCATGCCTTATTTATCGTTCTGGTCGATATCATATCAGTCTTTAAAGAGATTTACAAACATTTTTTTCATACTTTTTTTTGTACCCATAGAGTAGTAACGCTGTGCTTTTTGATTCCTTTTACAAGGCCATTCCTGACTCCGTTTTGCTTGCCGTTTGCGACGGCTTGCCTTATTTATCATTCTGGTCGATATCACATGAGTACTTCAAAGAAAATTACAAACGTTTTTTTGTACTTTTTTTTATACCCATAGAGTAGTAACGGTGTGATTTTTGATTCCTTGTACAAGGCCATTCTAGCCCCCATTTTGCTTCCCGTTTGCGCCGGCGTGCCTTATTTCTCGTTTTGGTCGATATCACATCAGTATTTCAAAGAGAATTACAAACGTTTTTTTTTCATACTTTTTTTTGTACAATTAGAGTACATAACGGTGTGATTTTTGATTCCTTGTACAAGGCCATTCTGGCCTCCGTTTTGCTTGCCGTTGGCGCCGGCGTGCCTTATTTCTCGTTCTGATCGATATCACATCAGTACTTCAAAGCGAATTACAAACATTTTTTTCATACTTTTTTTTGTACCCATAGCGTACTTAACGGTGTGATTTTTGATTCCTTGTACAAGGCCATTCTGGCCTCCGTTTTGCTTATCGTTTGTGCCGGCGTGCCTTATTTATCGTTCTGGTCGATATCACATCAGTACTTCAAAGAGAATTACAAACATTTTTTTTCGTACTTTTTTTTGTACCCATAGAGTACTTAACGGTGTGATTTTTGATTCCTTATACAAGGCCATTCTGGCGTCTGTTTTGCTTGCCGTTTGCATCGGCGTGCCTTATTTATTGTTCTGGTCGATATAACATCAGTACTTCAAAGAGAATTACAAAGGTTTTTTTCATACTTTTTTTTTGTACCAATAGAGTACTTAACGGTGTGATTTTTGATTCCTTGTACAAGGCCATTCTGGCCTCCGTTTTGATTGTCGTTTGTGCCGGCGTGACCTATTTTTCGTTCTAGTCGATATCACATCAGTACTTCAAAGAAAATTACAAACATTTTTTTCATACTTTTTTTGGTACCCATAGAGTAGTAACGGTGTGATTTTTGATTCCTTGTACAAAGCCATTCTGGCATCTATTTTGCTTGCCGTTTGCACTGGAGTTCCTTATTTATCGTTCTGGTCGATATCACATCAGTACTTCGAGGAGAATTACAAACGTTTTTTCGTACCTTTTTTTGTACTCATAGAGTACTTAACGGTGTGATTTTTGATTCCTTGTACAAAGCCATTCTGGCCTCCGTTTTGCTTGCCGTTTACGCCGGCGTGCCTTATTTATCGTTCTGGTCGATATCACATCAGTACTTCAAAGAGAATTACAAACGTTTTTTCATACTTTTTTTTTGTACCAATATAGTAGTAACGGTGTGATTTTTGATTCCTTGTACAAGGCCATTCTAGACTCCGTTTTGCTTGCCGTTTGCGCCGGCGTGCCTTATTTATCATTATGGTCGATATCACGATAGTACTTCAAAGAGAAATACAAACTTTTTTTCGTACTTTTTTTGTACCCATAGAGTACTTAACGGTATGGTTTTTGTTTCCTTGTACAAGGCCATTCAGGCCTCCCTTTTGCTTCCTGTTTACGCCGGTGTGCCTTATTTTTCGTTCTGGTCGATATCACATCAGTACTTCAAAAAGAATTACAAACATTTTTTTTCGTACTTTTTTTGTACCAATAGAGTACTTAACGGTGTGATTTTTGATTCCTTGTACAAGGCCATTCTGGCCTCCGTTTTACTTTCCGTTTGCGCATGCGTGCCTTATTTCTCGCTCGGATCGATATCACATCAGTACTTCAAAGAGAATTACAAACGTTTTTTTTGTACTTTTTTTTGTACCCGTAGAGTACTTAACGGTGTGATTTCTGATTCTTTATACAAGGCCATTCTGGCGTCTATTTTGCTTTCCGTTTGGATCGGCGTGCCTTATTTCTTGTTCTGGTCGATATCACAATAGTACTTCAAAGAGAATAACAAACATTTTTTTTCGTACTTTTTTTTGTACCCATAGAGTACTTAACGGTTTGATTTTTGATTCCTTGTACAAGGCCATTCTGGCCTCCGTTTTGCTTGCCGTTTGCGCCGGCGTGCCTTATTTATCGTTCTGGTCGATATCACATCAGTACATCAAAGGGAATTACAAACCTTTTTTCGCACTTTTTCTGTACACATAGAGTAGTAACTGTGTGATTTTTGATTCATTGAACAAGGCCATTCTGGACTCCGTTTTGCTTGCCGTTTGCGCCGGCGTGCCTTATTTATCGTTCTGGTCGATATCACATCAGTACATCAAAGAGAATTACAAACGTTTTTTTCATACTTTTTTTTGTTCCCATTGAGTAGTAACGGTGTGATTTTTGATTCCTTGTATAAAGGCATTCTGGCCTCCATTTTGCTTGCCGTTTGCGCCGGAGTTCCTTATTTATCATTCTGGAAGATATCACATCAGTACTTTGAAGAGAATTACAAACGTTTTTTTCGTACTTTTTTTTGTACTCATAGAGTACTTAACGGTGTGATTTTTGATTCCTTGTACACGGCCGTTCTGGCCTCCGTTTTTCTAGCCGTTTCTGCCGGCGTGCCTTATTTATCGTTCTGGTCGATATCACATCAGTACTTCAAAGAGAATTACAAACGTATTTTTCTTACTTTTTTTTGTACCCATAGAGTAGTAACGGTGTGATTTTTGATTCATTGTACAAGGCCATTCCGGGCTCCGTTTTGCTTGCCATTTGTGCCGGTGTGACTTATTTATCGTTCTGGTCGATATCACATCAGTACTTCAAAGAGAATTACAAGTGTTTTTTTTCGTACTTTTTTTTGTACCCATAGAGTAGTAATGGTGTGATTTTTGATTCCTTGTACAAAGCCATTCAGACCTCCGTTTTGCTTGCCGTTTGCGCCGGCGTGCCTTATTTATCGTTCTCGTCGATATCACATCAGTACTTCAAAGAGAAATACAAACGTTTTTTTACGTACTTTTTTTTGTACCCATAGAGTACTTAACGGTGTGATTTTTGATTCCTTGTACAAGGCCATTCTGGACTCCGTTTTGCTTGCCGTTTGCGCCGGCGTGCCTTATTTATCGTTCTGGTCAAAAACACATCAGTACTTCAAATTGAATTAGAAACATTTTTTTTCGTACATTTTTTTGTACCCATAGAGTACTTAACGGTGTGATTTTTGATTCCTTCTATAAGGCCATTCTGGCCTCCGTTTTGATTGTCGTTTGCGCCGGCGTGCCTTATTTATCGTTCTAGTCGATATCACATCAGTACTTCAAAGAGAATTACAAACGTTTTTTTCATAATTTTTTTGGTACCCATAGAGTAGTAACGGTGTGTTTTTTGATTCCTTGTACAAAGCCATTCTGGCCTCTATTTTGCTTGCCGTTTGCACTGGAGTTCCTTATTTATCGTTCTGGTCGATATCACATCAGTACTTCGAGGAGAATTACAAACATTTTTTTCGTACCTTTTTTTGTACTCAGAGTACTTAACGGTGTGATTTTTGATTCCTTGTACAAAGCCATTCTAGACTCCGTTTTGCTTGCTGTTTGCGCCGGCGTGCCTTATTTATCGTTCTGGTCGATATCACATCAGTACTTCAAAGAGAATTACAAACGTTTTTTCGTACTTTTTTTTGTACCCATAGAGTAGTAACGGTGTGATTATTGATTCTTCTAGAAGGCCATTCTGGCCTCCGTTTTGCTTGCCATTTGCGCTGGCGTGCCTTATTCATCGTTCTGGTCGATATCACATCAGTACTTCAAAGAGAATGACTAATGTTTTTTTTCGTACTATTTTTTGTACCCATAGAGTACTTAACGGTGTGATTTTTGATACCTTGTACAAGGTCATTCTGGCCTCCGTTTTGCTTGCCATTTGCGCCGGCGTGCCTTATTTATCGTTCTGGTCGATACCACATCAGTACTTCAAAGAGAATTACAAACTTTTTTTTCGTACTTGTTTTTGTACCCATAGAGTACTTAACGGTGTGATTTTTGATTCCTTGTACAAGGCCATTCTAGCCTCCGTTTTGCTTGCCGTTTGCACCGGCGTGCCTTATTTATCGTTCTGGTCGATATCACATTAGTTTTTCAAAGAGAATTACAAACTTTATTTTTCGAACTTTTTTTTGTACCCATAGAGTACTTAACGGTGTGATTTTTGTTTCCTTGTACAAGTCCATTCTAGCCTCCGTTTTGCTTGCCGTTTGCGCCGGCGTGCCTTATTTATCGTTCTAGTCGATACCACAACAGTATTTCAAAGAGAATTACAAACATTTTTTTCGTACTGTTTTTTTGTACCCATAGTGTACTTAACAGTGTGATTTTTGATTCCTTGTACAAGGCCATTCTAGCCTCCGTTTTGCTTGCCGTTTGCACCGGGATGCCATATTTATCGTTCTGGTCGATATCACATTAGTTTTTCAAAGAGAATTACAAACTTTTTTTTTCGAACTTTTTTTTGTACCCATAGAGTACTTAACGGTGTGATTTTTGATTCCTTGTACAAGGTCCTTCTGGCCTCCGTTTTGCTTGCCATTTGCGGCGGCGTGCCGTATTTATCGTTCTGGTCGATACCACATCAGTACTTCAAAGAGAATTACAAATATTTTTTTTCGTACATTTTTTGTACCCATAGAATACTTAACGGTGTGATTTTTGATTCCTTGTACAAGGCCATTCTGGCCTCCGTTTTTCTTGCCGTTCACACCGGCGTGCTTTATTTATCGTTCTAGTCGATACCACATCAGTACTTCAAAGAGAATTACAAACTTTTTTTTCGTACTTTTTTTGTACCCATAGAGTACTTAACGGTGCGATTTTTGATTCCTTGTACAAGGCAATTCATGCCTCCGTTTTGCTTGCCGTTTGCGCCGGCGTGCCTTATTTATCATTCTGGTCAATATCACATCAGTACTTCAAAGAGAATTACAAATGTTTTTTTGTACTTTTTTTTGTACCCATAGAGTACTTAACAGTGTGATTTTTGATTCCTTGTACAAGACCATTCTGGCCTCCGTTTTGCTTGCCGTTTGCACCGGCGTGCCTTATTTTTCGTTCTGGTCGATATCACATCAGCAGTTCAAAGAGAATTACAAATGTTTTTTAGTACATCAGTACATCAAAGAGAATTACAAACGTTTTTTTCGTACTTTTTTGTACCCATAGAGTACTTAACGGTGCGATTTTTTATTTCTTGTACAAGGCCATTCTGGACTCCGTTTTGCTAGCCGTTTGCACCGGCTTGCCTTATTAATCGTTCTGGTCGATATCACATTAGTACTTCAAAGAGAATTACAAATGTTTTTTCATACTTTTTTTGTACCCATAGAGTACTTAACGGTGTGATTTTTGATTCCTTGAACAAGGCCATTCTGGCCTTCGTTTTGCTTGACGTTTGCCCCGGCGTGCCTTATTTATCGTTCTGGTCGATACCACATCAGAACTTCAAAGAGATTACGAACGTTTTTTTGTACTTTTTTTGTACCCATAGAGTACTTAACAGTGTGATTTTTGATTCCTTGTACAAGGCCATTCTGGCCTCCGTTTTGCTTGCCGTTTGCGCCGGCGTGCCTTATTTATCGTTCTGGTCGATATCACATAAGTACTTCAAAGAGAATCACAAACATTTTTTTCGTACATTTTTTGTACACATAGAGTACTTAATGGTGTGATTTTTGATTCCTTGTACAAGGCCATTCTGGCCTCCGTTTTGCTTTCCGTTTGCCCCGGCGTGCCTTATTTATCGTTCTGGTCGATACCAGATCAGTACTTCAAAGTGAATTACAAACGTTTTTTTCGTACTTTTTTTGTACCCATAGAGTACTTAACGGTGTGATTTTTGATTCCTTGTACAAGGCCATTCTGGCCTCCGTTTTGCTTTGCGTTTGCGCCGGCGTGCCTTGTTTATCGTTCTGGTCGATATCACATCAGTACTTCAAAGAGAATACTTCAAAGAGAATTACAAACATTTTTTTCGTACTTTTTTTTCGTACTTTTTTTTGTACCCATAGAGTACATAACGGTGTGATTTTTTATTCCTTGTACAAGGCAATTGTGGCCTCCGTTTTGCTTGCCGTTTGCGTCGGTGTGCCTTATTTATCGTTCTGGTCGATATCACATCAGTACTTCAAAGAGAATTACAAAAGTTTTTTTTTTCGTACTTTTTTTTTGTACCCATAGTGTACTTAACGATGTGATTTTTGATTCATTGTACAAGGCCATTCTTGCCTCCGTTTTGCTTGCGGTTTGCGTCGGCGTGCCTTATTAAATTATCGTTCGGGTCGATATCACATCAGTACTTCAAAGAGAATTACAAACGTTTTTTCCCGTACTTTTTTTTGTACCCATAGAGTACTTAACGGTGTGATTTTTGATTCCTTGTACAAGGCCATTCTGGCCTCCGTTTTTCTTGCCGTTTGCGCCGGCGTGCCTTATTTATCGTTCGGGTCGATATCACATCAGAAGTTCAAAGAGAATTACAAATGTTTTTTTAGTACATCAGTACCTCAAAGAGAATTACAAACATTTCGTTCGTACATTTTTTGTACCCATAGAGTACTTAACGGTGTGATTTTTTATTCCTTGTACAAGGCCATTCTGGCCTCCATTTTGCTTGCCGTTTGCGCCGTCGTGCCTTATTTAAAGTTCTGGTCGATATCACATTAGTACTTCAAAGAGAATTACAAACTTTTTTTTTTGTACTTTTTTTTGTACCCATATAGTACTTAACAGTGTGATTTTTGATTGCTTGTACAAGGCAATTCTGGCCTCCGTTTTGCTTGCCGTTTGCGCCGGCGTGCCTTATTTATCGTTCTGGTCGATATCACATCACCAGTTCAAAGAGAATTACAAACGTTTTTTAGTACATCTGTACCTCAAAGAGAATTACAAACGTTTTTTTCGTACTTTTTTTGTACCCATAGAGTACTTAACGGTGCGATTTTTTATTCCTTGTACAAGGCCATTCTGGACTCCGTTTTGCTAGCCGTTTGCGCCGGCTTGCCTTATCAATCGTTCTGGTCGATATCACATTAGTACTTCAAAGAGAATTACTAATCTTTTTTTTCATACTTTTTTTGTACCCATAGAGTACTTAACGGTGTGATTTTTGATTCCTTGTACAAGGCCATTCTGGCCTCCGTTTTGCTTTACGTTTGCCCCGGCGTGCCTTATTTATCGTTCTGGTCGATACCACATCAGTACTTCAAAGAGATTACGAACGTTTTTTTTTGTAATTTTTTTTTGTACCCATAGAGTACTTAACGGTGTGATTTTTGATTCATTGTACAAGGCCATTCTGGCCTCCGTTTTGCTTGCCGTTGGCGCCGGCGTGCCTTATTTATCGTTCTGGTCGATATCACATCAGTACTTCAAAGAGAATCACAAACATTTTTTTTTGTACATTTTTTGTACCCATAGAATACTTAACGGTGTGATTTTTGATTCCTTGTACAAGGCCATTCTGGCCTCCGTTTTGCTTGCCGTTTACGTCGGCGTGCCTTATTTATCATTCTGGTCGATATCACATCAGTACTTCAAAGAGAATACTCCAAAGAGTATTACAAACGTTTTTTTCGTACTTTTTTTTGTACCAATAGAGTACTTAACGGTGTGATTTTTGATTCCTTGTACAAGGCCATTCTGGCCTCCGTTTTGCTTGCCGTTTGCGCCGGCGTGCCTTATTTATCGTTCGGGTCGATATCACATCAGAAGTTCAAAGAGAATTACAAACATTTTTTAGTACATCAGTACCTCAAAGAGAATTACAAACAATTTTTCGTACATTTTTTGTACCCATAGAGTACTTAACGGTGTGATTTTTTATTCCTTCTACAAGGCCATTCTGGCCTCCGTTTTGCTTCCCGTTTGCGCCGTCGTGCCTTATTTAAAGTTCTGGACGATATCACATCAGTACTTCAAAGAGAATTACAAAAAAAAATTCGTACTTTTTTTTTTGTACCCATAGAGTACTTAACGGTGTGATTTTTGATTCCTTTTACAAGGCCATTATGGCCTCCGTTTTGCTTTACGTTCGCGCCGGCGTGCCTTATTTATCGTTCTGGTCGATATCACAACACTACTTCAAAGAGAATCACAAACATTTTTTTTCGTACTTTTTTTCTACCCATAGAGTACATAACGGTGTGATTTTTGATTCCTTGAACAAGGCCATTATGGCCTCCGTTTTGCTTGCCGTTTGCGTCGGCGTGCCTTATTTATCGTTCGGGTCGTTATCACATCAGTACTTCGAAGAGAATTACAAACGTTTTTTTTCGTACTTTTTTTGTACCCATAGAGTACTTAACGGTGTGAGTTTTGATTCCTTGTACAAGGTCATTCTGGCCTCCGTTTTGCTTGCCGTTTGAGTCGGCGTGCCTTATTTATCGTTCGGGTCGATATCACATAAGTACTTCAAAGAGAATTACAAACGTTTTTTTCGTACTTTTTTTTGTACCCATAGAGTACTTAACGGTGTGATTTTTGATTCCTTGTTCAAGGCCATTCTGGCATCCGTTTTGCTTTCCGTTTGCGCCGGCGTGCCTTATTTATCGTTCGGGTCGATATCACATCAGAAGTTCAAAGAGAATTACAAACATTTTTTTAGTACATCAGTACCTCAAAGAGAATTACAAACGTTTTTTCGTACTTTTTTTGTACCCATAGAGAATTTAACGTTGTGATTTTTTATTCCTTGTACAAGGCCATTCTGGCCTCCGTTTTGCTTGCCGTTTGCGCTAGCGTGCCCTATTAATCGTTCTGGTCGATATCACATCAGTACTTCAAAGAGAATTACAAATGTTTTTTTTCGTACTTTTTTTTGTACTCATAGAGTACTTAACGGTGTGATTTTTGATTCCTTGTACCAGGCCATTCTGGCCTCCGTTTTGCTTGCCGTTTGTCCCGGCGTGCCTTATTTATCGTTCTGGTCGATACCACACCAGTACTTCAAAGAGAATTACAAACGTTTTTTTTTTCGTACTTTTTTTTGTACCCAACGAGTACTTAACGGTGTGATTTTTGATTCCTTTTTCAAGGCCACTCTGGCCTCCGTTTTGCTTGCCGTTTGCGCCGGCGTACCTTATTTTTCGTTCTGGTCGATACCACATCAGTACCTCAAAGTGAATTACAAACGTTTTTTTTCGTACTTTTTTTTGTACCTATAGAGTACTTAACGGTGTGATTTTTGATTCCTTGTACAAGGCCATTCTGGCCTCTGTTTTGCTTTACGTTTGCGCCGGCGTGCCTTATTTATCGTTCTAGTCGATATCACATCAGTACTTCAAAGAGAATCACAAACATTTATCGTTCCGTTTATCGTGCCATATTTATCGTTCCGTTTTGCTTTCCGTTTGTGCCGGTGTGCCTTATTTATCGTTCTGGTCGATACCACATCAGTACTTCAAAGAGAATTACAAACATTTTTTTTCATACTTTTGTGTACCCATAGAGTATTTAACGGTGTGATTTTTGATTCATTGTACAAGGCCATTCTGGCCTCCGTTTTGTTTGCCGTTGGCGCCGGCGTGCCTTATTTATCGTTCTGGTCGATATCACATCAGTACTTCAAAGAGAATCACAAACATTTTTTTTGTACATTTTTTGTACCCATAGAATACTTAACGGTGTGATTTTTGATTCCTTGTACAAGGCCATTCTGGCCTCCGTTTTGCTTGCCGTTTACGTCGGCGTGCCTTATTTATCATTCTGGTCGATATCACATCAGTACTTCAAAGAGAATACTCCAAAGAGTATTACAAACGTTTTTTTCGTACTTTTTTTTGTACCAATAGAGTACTTAACGGTGTGATTTTTGATTCCTTGTACAAGGCCATTCTGGCCTCCGTTTTGCTTGCCGTTTGCGCCGGCGTGCCTTATTTATCGTTCGGGTCGATATCACATCAGAAGTTCAAAGAGAATTACAAACGTTTTTTTTAGTACATCAGTACCTCAAAGAGAATTACAAACAATTTTTCGTACATTTTTTGTACCCATAGAGTACTTAACGGTGTGATTTTTTATTCCTTCTACAAGGCCATTCTGGCCTCCGTTTTGCTTGCCGTTCGCACCGTCGTGCCTTATTTAAAGTTCTGGTCGATATCACATCAGTACTTCAAAGAGAATTACAAAAAAAAAATTCGTACTTTTTTTTTGTACCCATAGAGTACTTAACGGTGTGATTTTTGATTCCTTTTACAAGGCCATTCTGGCCTCCGTTTTGCTTTACGTTTGCGCCGGCGTGCCTTATTTATCGTTCTGGTCGATATCACAACACTACTTCATAGAGAATCACAAACATTTTTTTTCGTACTTTTTTTCTACCCATAGAGTACTTAACGGTGTGATTTTTGATTCCTTGAACAAGGCCATTATGGCCTCCGTTTTGCTTGCCGTTTGCATCGGCGTGCCTTATTTATCGTTCGGGTCGTTATCACATCAGTACTTCGAAGAGAATTACAAACGTTTTTTTTTCATACTTTTTTTGTACCCATAGAGTACTTAACGGTGTGAGTTTTGATTCCTTGTACAAGGTCATTCTGGCCTCCGTTTTGCTTGCCGTTTGCGTCGGCGTGCCTTATTTATCGTTCGGGTCGATATCACATAAGTACTTCAAAGAGAATTACAAACGTTTTTTTTCGTACTTTTTTTTGTACCCATAGAGTACTTAACGGTGTGATTTTTGATTCCTTGTTCAAGGCCATTTCTGGCCTCCGTTTTGCTTTCCGTTTGCGCCGGCGTGCCTTATTTATCGTTCGGGTCGATATCACATCATAAGTTCAAAGAGAATTACAAACATTTTTTTAGTACATCAGTACCTCAAAGAGAATTACAAACGTTTTTTCGTACTTTTTTTGTACCCATAGAGAATTTAACGTTGTGATTTTTTATTCCTTGTACAAGGCCATTCTGGCCTCCGTTTTGCTTGCCGTTTGCGCCAGCGTGCCCTATTATTCGTTCTGGTCGATATCACATCAGTACTTCAAAGAGAATTACAAATGTTTTTTTTCGTACTTTTTTTGTACTCATAGAGTACTTAACGGTGTGATTTTTGATTCCTTGTACCAGGCCATTCTGGCCTCCGTTTTGCTTGCCGTTTGTCCCGGCGTGCCTTATTTATCGTTCTGGTCGATACCACACCAGTACTTCAAAGAGAATTACAAACATTTTTTTTTCATACTTTTTTTTGTACCCAACGAGTACTTAACGGTGTGATTTTTGATTCCTTTTTCAAGGCCACTCTGGCCTCCGTTTTGCTTGCCGTTTGCGCCGGCGTACCTTATTTTTCGTTCTGGTCGATACCACATCAGTACCTCAAAGTGAATTACAAACGTTTTTTTTCCTACTTTTTTTTGTACCTATAGAGTACTTAACGGTGTGATTTTTGATTCCTTGTACAAGGCCATTCTGGCCTCCGTTTTGCATTACGTTTGCGCCGGCGTGCCTTATTTATCGTTCTAGTCGATATCACATCAGTACTTCAAAGAGAATCACAAACATTTATCGTTCCGTTTATCGTGCCATATTTATCGTTCCGTTTTGCTTTCCGTTTGTGCCGGCGTGCCTTATTTATCGTTCTGGTCGATACCACATCAGTACTTCAAAGAGAATTACAAACATTTTTTTTCATACTTTTGTGTACCCATAGAGTACTTAACGGTGTGATTTTTGATTACTTGTACAAGGCCATTCTGGCCTCCGTTTTGCTTGCTGTTACAGCCGGCGTGCCTTATTTATCGTTCTGGTCGATACCACATCGGAACTTCAAAGAGAATTACAAACGTTTTTGTCATACTTTTTTAGTACCCATAGAGTACTTAACGGTGTGATTTTTTATACCCTGTACAAGGCCATTCTGGCCTCCGTTTTTCTTGCTGTTTGCGCCGGCGTGCCTTATTTATCGTTCTGGTCGATACCACATCAGTACTTCAGAGGGAATTACAAACGTTTTTTTCGTACTTTTTTTGTACCCACAGAGTACTTAACGGTGTGATTTTTGATTCCCTGTACAAGTCCATTCTGGCCTCCGTTTTATTTGCCGTTTGCGCCGGCGTGCCTTATTTATCGTTCTAGTCGATATCACATCAGTACTTCAAAGAGAATTACAAACTTTTTTTTCGTACTTTTTTTGTACCCATAGAGTACTTAACGGTGTGATTTTTGATCCCTTGTACAAGGCAATTCTGGCCTCCGTTTTGTTTGCCGTTTACGCCGGTGTGCCTTATGTGTCGTTCTGGTCTATATCACATCAGTACTTAAAAGAGAATTACATTTCTTTTTTTCATACTCTTTTTTGTACCCATAGAGTACTTAACGGTGTGATTTTTGATTCTTTATACAAGGCCATTCTGGCCTCCGTTTTGCTTGCCGTTTGCGCTGGCGTGCCTTATTTATCGTTCTGGTCGATATCACATCAGTTCTTCAAAGAGAATTACAAACATTTTTTTTCGTACATCAGTACTTCAAAGAGAATTACAAACGTTTTTTTCGTACTTCTTTTGTACCCGTAGAGTACTTAACGGTGTGATTTTTGATTCCTTGTACAAGTCCATTCTGGCCTCCGTTGTGCTTGCCATTTGTGCCGGCATGCCTTATTTATCGTTCTGGTAGATATCACATCAGTACTTCAAAGAGAATTAAAAACATAGAGTACTTAACGGTGTTATTTTTGATTCCTTGTACAAGGCCATTCTGGCCTACGTTTTGCTTGCCGTTTGCGCCGGCGTGCCTTATTTATCGTTCTGGTCGATATCACATCAGTACTTCAACGAGAATGACTAATGTTTTTTTTCGTACTTTTTTTTGTACCCATAGAGCACTTAACGGTGTGATTTTTGATACCTTGTACAAGGTCATTTTGGCCTCCGTTTTGCTTGCCATTTGCGCCGGCGTGCCTTATTTATCGTTCTGGTCGATACCACATCAGTACTTCAAAGAGAATTACAAACTTTTTTTTTCGTACTTGTTTTTGTAACCATAGAGTACTTAACGGTGTGATTTTTGATTCCTTGTACAAGGCCATTCTAGCCTCCGTTTTGCTTGCCGTTTGCACCGGCGTGCATTATTTATCGTTCTGGTCGATATCACATTAGTTTTTCAAAGAGAATTACAAACTTTTTTTTTCGAACTTTTCTTTGTACCCATAGAGTACTTAACGGTGTGATTTTTGATTCCTTGTACAAGGCCACTCAGGCCTCCGTTTTGCTTTCCGTTTGCGACGGCGTGTCTTATTTATCATTCTGGTCGATATCACATCAATACTTCAAAGAGAATTACAAACGTTTTTTTCGTACTTATTTTTGTACCCATAGAGTACTTATCGGTGTGATTTTTGATTCCTTGTACAAGGCCATTCTGGCCTCCGTTTTGCTTTTCGTTTGCGCCGGCGTGCCTTATTTATCGTTCTGGTCGATACCACAACAGTACTTCAAAGAGAATTACAAACTTTTTTTTTCATACTTTTTTTTGTACCCATAGAGTACTTAACGGTGTGATTTTTGATTCCGTGTACAAGGCCATTCTGGCCTCCGTTTTGCTTGCCGTTTGCATTGGCGTGCCTTATTTATCGTTCTGGTCGATACCACATCAGTACTTCAAAGAGAATTAAAAACGTTTCTTTCGTACTGTTTTTTTGTACCCATAGAGTACTTAACGGTGTGATTTTTGATTCCTTGTACAAGGCCATTCTAGCCTCCGTTTTGCTTGCCGTTTGCACCGGCGTGCCTTATTTATCGTTCTGGTCGATATCACATTAGTTTTTCAAAAAGAATTACAAACATTTTTTTTCGAAATTTTTTTTGTACCCATAGAGTACTTAACGGTGTGATTTTTGATTCCTTGTACAAGGCCATTCTGGCGTCCGTTTTGCTTTCCGTTTGCGATAGCGTGCCTTATTTATCATTCTGGTCGATATCACATCAACACTTCAAAGAGAATTACAAACATTTTTTTCGTACTTATTTTTGTACCCATAGAGTACTTAACGGTGTGATTTTTGATTCCTTGTACAAGGCCATTCTAGCCCCCGTTTCGCTTTTCGTTTGCGCCGGCGTGCCTTATTTATCGTTCTGGTCGATACCACAACAGTACTTCAAAGAGAATTACAAACTTTTTTTTCATACTTTTTTTTGTACCCATAGAGTACTTAACGGTGTGATTTTTGATTCCGTGTACAAGGCCATTCTGGCCTCCGTTTTGCTTGCCGTTTGCATTGGCGTGCCTTATTTATCGTTCTGGTCGATACCACATCAGTACTTCAAAGAGAATTACAAATGTTTCTTTCGTACAGTTTTTTTGTACCCATAGAGTACTTAACGGTGTGATTTTTGATTCCTTGTGCAAGGCCATTCTAGCCTCCGTTTTGCTTGCCGTTTGCGCCGGCATGCCTTATTTATCGTTTTGGTCGATACCGCATTAGTACTTCAAAGAGAATTATAAATGTTTTACTTCGTAATGTTTTTTGTACCCATAAAGTACTTAACGGTGTGATTTTAGATTCCTTGTATAAGGCCATTCTTGCCTCCGTTTTGCTTGCCGTGTGCGACGGCGTGCCTTATTTATCATTCTGGTCGACATCACATCAGTACTTCAGAGAGAATTACAAACGTTTTTTTCGTACTTATTTTTGTACCCACAGAGTGCTCAACGGCGTGACTTTTGATTCCTTGTACAAGGCCATTCTGGCCTCTGTTTTGCTTGCCGTTTGCGCCGGCGTGCCTTATTTATCGTTCTGGTTGATATCACATCAGTACTTCAAAGAGAATGACTAACATTTTTTTCGTACTATTTTTTGTACCCATAGAGTACTTAACGGTGTGATTTTTGATACCTTGTACATGGTCATTCTGGCCTCCGTTTTGCTTGCCATTTGCGCCGGCGTGCCTTATTTATCGTTCTGGTCGATACCACATCAGTACTTCAAAGAGAATTACATACTTTTTTTTCGTACTTGTTTTTGTACCCATAGAGTACTTAACGGTGTGATTTTTGATTCCTTGTACAAGGCCATTCTAGCCTCCGTTTTGCTTGCCGGTTGCACCGGCGTGCCTTATTTATCGTTCTGGTCGATATCATATTAGTTTTTCAAAGAGAATTACAAACATTTTGTTTTCGAACTGTTTTTTGTACCCATAGATTACTTAACGGTGTAATTTTTGATTCCTTGTACAAGGCCATTCTAGCCTCCGTTTTGCTTGCCGTTTGCGCCGGCGTGCCTTATTTATCGTTCTGGTCGATACCACAACAGTATTTCAAAGAGAATTACAAACTCTTTTTTTCATACTTTTTTTTTGTACCCATATAGTACTTAACGGTGTGATTTTTGATTCCTTGTACAAGGCCATTCTGGCCTCCGTTTTGCTTGCCGTTTGCGTTGGCGTGCCTTATTTATCGTTCTGGTCGATACCACATCAGTACTTCTAAGAGAATTACAAATGTTTTTTTCGTACTGTTTTTTTGTACCCATAGAGTACTTAACGGTGTGATTTTTGATTCCTTGTACAAGGCCATTCTAGCCTCCGTTTTGCTTACCGTTTGCACCGGCGTGCCTTATTTATCGTTCTGGTCGATATCACATTAGTTTTTCAAAGAGAATTACAAACTTTTCTTCGAACTTTTTTTGTACCCATAGAGTACTTAACGGTGTGATTTTTGATTCCTTGTACAAGGCCATTCTGGCCTCCGTTTTGCTTTCCGTTTGCGACGGCGTGCCTTATTTATCATTCTGGTCGATATCACATCAATACTTCAAAGAGAATTACAATTGTTTTTTTCGTACTTATTTTTGTACCCATAGAGTACTTAACGGTGTAATTTTTGATTCCTTGTACAAGGCCATTCTAGCCTCCGTTTTGCTTGCCGTTTGCACCGGCGTGACTTATTTATCGTTCTGGTCGATACCACAACAGTACTTCAAAGAGAATTACAAACTTTTTTTTCGTACTTTTTTTTTGTACCCACTGAGTACTTAACGGTGTGATTTTTGATTCCTTGTACAAGGCCATTCTGGCCTCCGTTTTGCTTGCCGTTTGCGCTGGCGTGCCTTATTTATCGTTCTGGTCGATACCACATCAGTACTTCAAAGAGAATTACAAACGTTTTTTTCGTAGTGTTTTTTTTACCCATAGAGTACTTAACGGTGTGATTTTTGATTCCTTGTACAAGGCCATTCTAGCCTCCGTTTTGATTGCCGTTTGCCCCGGCGTGCCTTATTTATCGTTCTGGTCGATACCACATTAGTACTTCAAAGAGAATTATAAACGTTTTTCTTCATACTGTTTTTTGTACCCATAAAGTACTTAACGGTGTGATTTTAGATTCCTTGTACCAGGCCATTCTTGCCCCCGTTTTGCTTGCCGTTTGCGACGGCGTGCCTTATTTATCATTCTGGTCGACATCACATCAGTACTTCAAAGAGAATTACAAACGTTTTTTTCGAACTTATTTTTGTACCCACAGAGTGCTCAACGGCGTGACTTTTGATTCCTGGTACAAGGCCATTCCGGCCTCCGTTTTGCTTGCCGTTTGCGCCGGCGTGCCTTATTTATCGTTCTGGTCGATATCACATCAGTACTTCAAAGAGAATGACTAACATTTTTTTTCGTACTATTTTTTGTACCCATAGAGTACTTAACGGTGTGATTTTTGATACCCTGTACATGGTCATTCTGGCCTCCGTTTTGCTTGCCATTTGCGCCGGCGTGCCTTATTTATCATTCTGGTCGATACCACATCAGTACTTCAAAGAGAATTACATTCTTTTTTTTTCGTACTTGTTTTTGTACCCATAGTGTACTTAACGGTGTGATTTTTGATTAGTTGTACAAGGCCATTCTAGCCTCCTTTTGCTTGCCGTTTGCACCGGCGTGCCTTATTTATCGTTCTGGTCGATATCTCATTAGTTTTTCAAAGAGAATTACAAACATTTTTTTTCGAACTTTTTTTTGTACCCATAGATTACTTAATGGTGTAATTTTTGATTCCTTGTACAAGGCCATTCTAGCCTCCGTTTTGCTTGCCGTTTGCGCCGGCGTACCTTAATTATCGTTCTGGTGGATACAACAACAGTACTTCAAAGAGAATTACAAACTCTTTTTTTCGTACTTTTTTTTTGTACCAATATAGTTCTTAACGGTGTGATTTTTGATTCCTTGTACAAGGTCATTCTGGCCTCCGTTTTGCTTGCTGTTTGCGCTGGCGTGCCTTATTTATCGTTCTGGTCGATACCACATCAGTACTTCAATGAGAATTACAAACGTTTTTTTCGTACTGTTTTTTTGTACCCATAGAGTACTCAACGGCGTGACTTTTGATTCCTGGTACAAGGCCATTCCGGCCTCCGTTTTGCTTGCCGTTTGCGCTGGCGTGCTTATTTATCATTCTGGTCGATACCACATCAGTACTGCAAAGAGAATTACAAACGTTTTTTCGTACTATTTTTTTGTACCCATAGAGTACTTAACGGTGTGATTTTTGATTCCTTGTACAAGGCCATTATAGCCTCCGTTTTGCTTGCCGTTTGCACCGGCGTGCCTTATTTATCGTTCTGGTCGATATCACATTACTTTTTCAAAAATAATTACAAACTTTTTTGTTGAACTTTTTTTGAACCCATAGAGTACTTAACGGTGTGATTTTTGATTCCTTGTACAAGGCCATTCTGGCCTCCGTTTTGCTTTCCGTTTGCGACAGCGTGCCTTATTTATCATTCTGGTCGATATCACATCAATACTTCAAAGAGAATTACAAACGTTTTTTTCGTACTTATTTTTGTACCCATAGAGTACTTAACGGTGTGATTTTTGATTCCTTGTACAAGGCCATTCTAGCCTCCGTTTTGCTTGTCGTTTGCGCCGGCGTGCTTTATTTATCGTTCTGGTCGATACCACAATAGTACTTCAAAGAGAATTACAAACTTTTTTTTTCATACTTTTTTTGTACCCATAGAGTACTTAACGGTTTGATTTTTGATTCCTTGTACAAGCCCATTCTGGCCTCCGTTTTGCTTGCCGTTTGCTTTGGCGTGCCTTATTTATCGTTCTGGTCGATACCACATCAGTACTTCAAAGAGAATTACAAACGTTTCTTTCGTACTGTTTTTTTGTACCCATAGAGTACTTAACGGTGTGATTTTTGATTCCTTGTACAAGGCCATTCTAGCCTCCGTTTTGCTTGCCGTTTGCACCGGCGTGCCTTAATTATCGTTCTGGTCGATATCACATTAGTTTTTCAAAGAGAATTACAAACTTTTTTTTGAACTTTTTTTTGTACCCATAGAGTACTTAACGGTGTGATTTTTGATTCCTTGTACAAGGCGATTATGGCCTCCGTTTTGCTTTCCGTTTGCGACGGCGTGCCTTATTTATCATTCTGGTCGATATCAAATCAATACTTCAAAAAGAATTACAATTGTTTTTTTCGTACTTATTTTTGTACCCATAGAGTACTTAACGGTGTGATTTTTGATTCCTTGTACAAGGCCATTCTAGCCTCCGTTTTGCTTGCCGTTTCCACCGGCGTGCCTTATTTATCGTTCTGGTCGATACCACAATAGTACTTCAAGGAGAATTACAAACTTTTTTTTTCGTACTTTTTTTTGTACCCATAGAGTACTTAACGGTGTGATTTTTGATTCCTTGTACAAGGCCATTCTGGCCTCCATTTTGCTTTCCGTTTGCGACGGCGTGCCTTCTTTATCATTCTGGTCGATATCACATCAATACTTCAAAGAGAATTACAAACGTTTTTTTCATACTTATTTTTGTACCCATAGAGTACTTAACGGTGTGATTTTTGATTCCTTGTACAAGGCCATTCTAGCCTCCGTTTTGCTTGTCGTTTGCACCGGCGTGCTTTATTTATCGTTCTGGTCGATACCACAATAGTACTTCAAAGAGAATTACAAACTTTTTTTTTCATACTTTTTTTGTACCCATAGAGTACTTAACGGTGTGATTTTTGATTCCTTGTACAAGCCCATTCTGGCCTCCGTTTTGCTTGCCGTTTGCTTTGGCGTGCCTTATTTATCGTTCTGGTCGATACCACATCAGTACTTCAAAGAGAATTACAAACGTTTCTTTCGTACTGTTTTTTTGTACCCATAGAGTACTTAACGGTGTGATTTTTGATTCCTTGTACAAGGCCATTCTAGCCTCCGTTTTGCTTGCCGTTTGCACCGGCGTGTTAATTATCGTTCCGGTCGATATCACATTAGTTTTTCAAAGAGAATTACAAACATTTTTTGAACTTTTTTGTACCCATAGAGTACTTAACGGTGTGATTTTTGATTCCTTGTACAAGGCGATTCGCCTCCGTTTTGCTTTCCGTTTGCGACGGCGTGCCTTATTTATCATTCTGGTCGATATCAAATCAATACTTCAAAAAGAATTACAATTGTTTTTTTCGTACTTATTTTTGTACCCATAGAGTACTTAACGGTGTGATTTTTGATTCCTTGTACAAGGCCATTCTAGCCTCCGTTTTGCTTGCCGTTTCCACCGGCGTGCCTTATTTATCGTTCTGGTCGATACCACAATAGTACTTCAAAGAGAATTACAAACTTTTTTTTTCGTACTTTTTTTTGTACCCATAGAGTACTTAACGGTGTGATTTTTGATTCCTTGTACAAGGCCATTCTGGCCTCCGTTTTGCTTTCCGTTTGCGACGGCGTGCCTTCTTTATCATTCTGGTCGATATCACATCAATACCTCAAAGAGAATTACAAACGTTTTTTTCATACTTATTTTTGTACCCATAGAGTACTTAACGGTGTGATTTTTGATTCCTTGTACAAGGCCATTCTAGCCTCCGTTTTGCTTGTCGTTTGCACCGGCGTGCTTTATTTATCGTTCTGGTCGATACCACAATAGTACTTCAAAGAGAATTACAAACTTTTTTTTTCATACTTTTTTTGTACCCATAGAGTACTTAACGGTGTGATTTTTGATTCCTTGTACAAGCCCATTCTGGCCTCCGTTTTGCTTGCCGTTTGCTTTGGCGTGCCTTATTTATCGTTCTGGTCGATACCACATCAGTACTTCAAAGAGAATTACAAACGTTTCTTTCGTACTGTTTTTTTGTACCCATAGAGTACTTAACGGTGTGATTTTTGATTCCTTGTACAAGGCCATTCTAGCCTCCGTTTTGCTTGCCGTTTGCACCGGCGTGCCTTAATTATCGTTCTGGTCGATATCACATTAGTTTTTCAAAGAGAATTACAAACATTTTTTTGAACTTTTTTTTGTACCCATAGAGTACTTAACGGTGTGATTTTTGATTCCTTGTACAAGGCGATTCTGGCCTCCGTTTTGCTTTCCGTTTGCGACGGCGTGCCTTATTTATCATTCTGGTCGATATCAAATCAATACTTCAAAAAGAATTACAATTGTTTTTTTCGTACTTATTTTTGTACCCATAGAGTACTTAACGGTGTGATTTTTGATTCCTTGTACAAGGCCATTCTAGCCTCCGTTTTGCTTGCCGTTTCCACCGGCGTGCCTTATTTATCGTTCTGGTCGATACCACAATAGTACTTCAAAGAGAATTACAAACTTTTTTTTTCGTACTTTTTTTTGTACCCATAGAGTACTTAACGGTGTGATTTTTGATTCCTTGTACAAGGCCATTCTGGCCTCCGTTTTGCTTTCCGTTTGCGACGGCGTGCCTTCTTTATCATTCCGGTCGATATCACATCAATACTTCAAAGAGAATTACAAACGTTTTTTTCAAACTTTTTTTGTACCCATAGAGTACTTAACGGTGTGATTTTTGATTCCTTGTACAAGGCCATTCTGGCCTCCGTTTTGCTTGCCGTTTGTACTGCGCGTGTTATTTATCGTTCTGGTCGATACCACATCAAGATTTCAAAGAGAATTACAAACGTTTTTTTCAGACTTTTTTTGTACCCATAGAGTACTTAACGGTGTGATTTTTGATTCCTTGTACAAGGCCATTCGCCTCCGTTTTGCTTGCCGTTTGCGCTGGCGTGCCTTATTTATCGTTCTGGTCGATACCACATTTCAAAGAGAATTACAAACGTTTTTTTTCAGACTTTTTTTTGTACCCATAAAGTACTTAACGGTGTGATTTTTGATTCTTGTACAAGGCCATTCTTGCCTCCGTTTTGTTGCCGTTTACGGCGTGCCTTATTTATCGTTCTGGTCGATATCACATCAAGATTTCAAAGAGAATTACAAACGTTTTTTTTCCTTTTTTTTGTACCCATAGAGTGCTTAACTGTGATTTTTGACTTGTACAAGGCCATTCTGGCTCCGTTTTGCTTGCCGTTTATGTGATCGTCGATATCACATAGATTTCAAAGAGAATTACTAACATTTTTTTTTTATTTATAGAGTACTTAACGGTGTGATTTTTGATTCCTTGTACTCCGCCTCCGTTTTGCTTACCGGGCGTGCCTTATTTATCGTTCCGGTCGATATCACATCAGTACTTCAAAGAGAATTACAAACTTTTTTTTTGATTTTTTTTGTACCCATAGAGTACGATTTTGATTCCTTGTACAAGGCCATTCTGGCCTCCGTTTTGCTTGCCGTCGCGCGTGCCTTATTTATCGTTCTGGTCGATATCACATCAGTACTTCAAAGAGAATTACAAACGTTTTATTTCGTACTTTTTTTGTACCCATAGAGTACTTAACGGTGTGATTTTTGATTCCTTGTACAAGGCCATTCGCCTCCGTTTTGCTTGCCGCTTGTGCCGCGTTCCTTATTTATCGTTCGTCGATATCACATGAATTCAAAGAGAATTACAAACCATACTTTTTTCCATAGAGTCGTGTGATTTTTGATTCTTGTACAAGGCCATTCGCCTCCGTTTTGCTTGCCGTTTGCACCGGCGTGCCTTATTTATCGTTCCGGTCGATATCACATCAATACTTCAAAGAGAATTACAAACGTTTTTTTCAGACTTTTTTTGTACATCCATAGAGTACTTAACGTGTGATTTTTGATTCCTTGTACAAGGCCATTCGCCTCCGCTTTTGCTTGCCGTTTGGCCTGGCGTGCCTTATTTATCGTTCTGGTCGATATCACATCAGTACTTCAAAGAGAATTTTTTTCGTACTTTTTTTTTGTACCCATAGAGTACTTAACGGTGTGATTTTGATTCCTTGTACAAGGCCATTCGCCTCCGTTTTGCTTGCCGTTTTACGCCGGCGTGCCTTATTTATCGTTCTGGTCGATATCACATCAGTTTCAAAGAGAATTACGTTTTTTTCATACTTTTTTGTACCCATAGAGTACTTAACGGTGTGATTTTTGATTCCTTGTACAAGGCCATTCGGCCTCCGCTTTTGCTTGCCGTTTGCGGCGTGCCTTATTTATCGTTCTGGTCGATATCACATCGAACTTCAAAGAGAATTACAAACTTTTTTTTACTTTTTTTGTACCCATAGAGTACTTAACGTGTGATTTTGATTCCTTGTACAAGGCCATTCGGCCTCCGTTTTGCTTGCCGTTTGCGCGGCGTGCCTTATTTATCGTTCGGTCGATATCACATAGCTTCAAAGAGAATTACAAACGTTTTTTACTTTTTCGTACCCATAGAGTACTTAACGTGTGATTTTTGATTCCTTGTACAAGGCCATTCGGCCTCCGTTTTGCTTGCCGTTTGCGGCGTGCCTTATTTATCGTTGGTCGATATCACATCAAGATTTCAAAGAGAATTACAAACGTTTTTTTCGTACTTTTTTTGTACCCATAGAGTACTTAGGTGTGATTTTGATTCTTGTACAAGGCCATTTCGCCTCCGTTTTGCTTGCCGTTTGCGGCGTGCCTTATTTATCGTTCGGTCGATATCACATCAAGACTTCAAAGAGAATTACAAACGTTTTTTCAGTACTTTTTTGTACCCATAGAGTACTTAACGGTGTGATTTTGATTCCTTGTACAAGGCCATTCCGGCCTCCGTTTTGCTTGCTGTTTGCCGGCGTGCCTTATTTATCGTTCGGTCGATATCACATCGAGATTTCAAAGAGAATTACAAACGTTTTTTCGTACTTTTTTGTACCCATAGAGTACTTAACGGTGTGATTTTGATTCCTTGTACAAGGCCATTCGCCTCCGTTTTGCTTGCCGTTTACCGGCGTGCCTTATTTATCGTTCGGTCGATATCACATCAAGACTTCAAAGAGAATTACAAACTTTTTTTTGTACTTTTTTTGTACCCATAGAGTACTTAAGCTGTGATTTTTGATTCCTTGTACAAGGCCATTCGCCTCCGTTTTGTTGCCGTTTGCGGCGTGCCTTATTTATCGTTCGTCGATATCACATCGATTTCAAAGAGAATTACAAACGTTTTTTGTACTTTTTTTCGTACCCATAGAGTACTTAGCGTGTGATTTTGATTCCTTGTACAAGGCCATTCTGGCCTCCGTTTTGCTTGCCGTTTGCGCGGCGTGCCTTATTTATCGTTCGTCGATATCACATCGATTTCAAAGAGAATTACAAACGTTTTTTTTGTTTTTTGTACCCATAGAGTACTTAACGTGTGATTTTTGATTCCTTGTACAAGGCCATTCTGGCCTCCGTTTTGCTTGCCGTTTGCGCGGCGTGCCTTATTTATCGTTCGGTCGATATCACATTACTTCAAAGAGAATTACAAACTTTTTTCGACTTTTTTTCGTACCCATAGAGTACTTAATCGTGTGATTTTGATTCCTTGTACAAGGCCATTGGCCTCCGTTTTGCTTGCCGTTTGCGCGGCGTGCCTTATTTATCGTTACGGTCGATATCACATCGATTTCAAAGAGAATTACAAACGTTTTTTTCATACTTTTTTGTACCCATAGAGTACTTAACGTGTGATTTTTGATTCTTGTACAAGGCCATTCGGCCTCCGTTTTGCTTGCCGTTTGCCGGCGTGCCTTATTTATCGTTCGTCGATATCACATCAAGATTTCAAAGAGAATTACAAACTTTTTTTTTCATACTTTTTTTGTACCCATAGAGTACTTAACTGTGATTTTGATTCCTTGTACAAGGCCATTCGCCTCCGCTTTTGCTTGCCGTTTGCCGGCGTGCCTTATTTATCGTTCGGTCGATATCACATCAGTACTTCAAAGAGAATTACAAACGTTTTTTTCATACTTTTTTTGTACCCATAGAGTACTTAACGGTGTGATTTTGATTCCTTGTACAAGGCCATTCTTCGGCCTCCGTTTTGCTTGCCGTTTGTGCCGGCGTGCGTTATTTATCGTTCGTCGATATCACATCAAGATTTCAAAGAGAATTACAAACGTTTTTTTCGTACTTTTTTTGTACCCATAGAGTACTTAAGCTGTGATTTTTGATTCCTTGTACAAGGCCATTCGCCTCCGCTTTTCTTGCCGCTTTGCCGTGCCTTATTTATCGCTCGGTCGATATCACATCAAGATTTCAAAGAGAATTACAAACTTTTTTTTCAGACTTTTTTTGTACCATAGAGTACTTAATGTGTGATTTTTGATTCTTGTACAAGGCCATTCGCCTCCGTTTTGCTTGCCGCTTGTGCCGGGCGCGTTTTTATTTATCGCTTCGTCGATATCACATCAAATTTCAAAGAGAATTACAAAACTTTTTTTTCGTACTTTTTTCGTACCCATAGAGTACTTAATCGGTGATTTTGATTCCTTTGTACAAGGCCATTCTAGCCGCTTTTGCTTGCCGTTTGCCGGCGTGCCTTATTTATCGCTCGGTCGATATCACATCAAGATTTCAAAGAGAATTACAAACTTTTTTTGTATTTTTTTCGTACCCATAGAGTACTTAACTGTGTGATTTTTGATTCTTGTACAAGGCCATTCGGCCTCCGTTTTGCTTGCCGCGCGCGTGCCTTATTTATCGTTTTGGTCGATATCACATCAATATTTCAAAGAGAATTACAAACGTTTTTTTCGTCTTTTTTTTTGTACCCATAAGTTATTAAGTGTGATTTTTGATTCTTGTACAAGGCCATTTCGCCTCCGTTTTGCTTGCCGTTTGCCCGGCGTTCCTTTTATTTATCGTTCGGTCGATATCACATCAGATTTCAAAGAGAATTACAAACTTTTTTCGTACTTTTTTGTACCCATAGAGTACTTAACGGTGTGATTTTTGATTCCTTGTACAAGGCCATTCTGGCCTCCGTTTTGCTTGCCGTTTGTGGCGTTTTATTTATCGTTCGGTCGATATCACATCAGTACTTCAAAGAGAATTACAAACTTTTTTCGGACTTTTTTGTACCCATAGAGTACTTAACGGTGTGATTTTTGATTCCTTGTACAAGGCCATTTTGCCTCCGTTTTGCTTGCCGTTTGTCAGGCGTTTTATTTATCGTTCGTCGATACACATTAGTATTCAAAGAGAATTACAAACTTTTTTTTCGTATTTTTTTTTACCCATAGAGTACTTAACTGTGTGATTTTTGATTCTTGTACAAGGCCATTCGCCTCCGTTTTGCTTGCCGTTTGCCGTGCCTTATTTATCGTTCGTCGATATCACATCAATATTTCAAAGAGAATTACAAACGTTTTTTCGTACTTTTTTTGTACCCATAGAGTACTTAACGGTGATTTTATTCCTTGTACAAGGCCATTCTAGCCTCCGTTTTGTTTGCCGTTTATGCCGGCGTGCCTTTATTTATCGTTCGTCGATATCACATCAAGTCTTCAAAGAGAATTACAAACGCTTTTTTCGGCTTTTTTCGTACCATAGAGTACTTAACTGTGATTTTGATTCTTGTACAAGGCCATTCTGCCTCCGCTTTTGCTTGCCGTTTGCGGCGTGCCTTATTTATCGTTCGTCGATATCACATCAAGATTTCAAAGAGAATTACAAATGTTTTTTTCTTTTTTTTTACCCAAAGTACTTAATCGTGATTTTTGATTCTTGTACAAGGCCATTCGGCCTCCGCTTTTGCTTGCCGTTTGCCGAGTGCCTTATTTATCGTTCGGTCGATATCACATCAAGATTTCAAAGAGAATTACAAACGTTTTTTCAGACTTTTTTTGTACCCATAGAGTACTTAACGGTGTGATTTTTGATTCTTGTACAAGGCCATTCTGGCCTCCGTTTTGCTTGCCGTTTGCGCGGCGTGCCTTATTTATCGTTCGTCGATATCACATCAATATTTCAAAGAGAATTACAAACTTTTTTTCATACTTTTTTTCGTACCCATAGAGTACTTAACGGTGTGATTTTTGATTCCTTGTACAAGGCCATTCTGGCCTCCGTTTTGCTTGCCGTTTTAGCGGGCGTGCCTTATTTATCGTTCTGGTCGATATCACATCAGTACTTCAAAGAGAATTACAAACGTTTTTTCATACTTTTTTTCGAACGTGTGATTTTTGATTCTTGTACAAGGCCATTCGGCCTCCGTTTTGCTTCCGTTTGCGCGGCGTGCCTTATTTATCGTTACGGTCGATATCACATCACTTCAAAGAGAATTACAAACGTTTTTTTGTACTTTTTTCGTACCATAGAGTACTTAGCGTGTGATTTTTGATTCCTTGTACAAGGCCATTACGGCCTCCGTTTTGCTTGCCGTTTTGCCTTATTTATCGTTCTGGTCGATACCACATCAGTACTTCAAAGAGAATTACAAACGTTTTTTTCGTACTATTTTTTTGTACCCATAGAGTACTTAATGGTGTGATTTTTGATTCCTTGTACAAGGCCATTCTAGCCTCCGTTTTGCTTGCCGTTTACACCGGCGTGCCTTATTTATCGTTCTGGTCGGTATCACATTAGTTTTTCAAAGAGAATTACAAACTTTTTTTTCAAACTTTTTTTGTACCCATAGAGTACTTAACGGTGTGATTTTTGATTCCTTGTACAAGGCCATTCTGGCCTCCGTTTTGCTTTCCGTTTGCGACGGCGTGCCTTATTTATCATTCCGGTCGATATCACATCAATACTTCAAAGAGAATTACAAACGTTTTTTTCATACTTATTTTTGTACCCATAGAGTACTTAACGGTGTCATTTTTTGATTCCTTGTACAAGGGCATTCTAGCCTCCGTTTTGCTTGCCATTTGCGCCGGCGTACCTTATTTATCGTTCTGGTCGATACCACAACAGAACTTCAAAGAGAATTACAAACTTTTTTTTCGTACTTTTTTGTACCCATAGAGTACTTAACGGTGTGATTTTTGATTCCTTGTACAAGGCCATTCTGGCCTCCGTTTGGCTTTCCGTTTGCGCTGGCGTGCCTTACTTAACGTTCTGGTCGATACCACATCAGTACTTCAAAGAGAATTACAAACGTTTTTTTGTACTATTTTTTTGTACCAATAGAGTACTTAACGGTGTGATTTTTAATTTCTTGTATAAGGCCATTCTAGCCTCTGTTTTGCTTGCCGTTTGCGCCGGCGTGCCTTATTTATCGTTCTGGTCGATACCACATTAGTACTTCAAAGAGAATTATAAACGTTTTACTTCGTACTGTTTTTGTACCCATAAAGTACTTAACGGTGTGATTTTAGATTCCTTGTATAAGGCCATTCTTGCCTCCGTTTTGCTTGCCGTTTGCGACGGCGTGCCTTATTTATCATTCTGGTCGACATCACATCAGTACTTCAAAGAGAATTACAAACGTTTTTTTCGTACTTATTTTTGTACCCACAAAGTGCTCAACGGCATGACTTTTGATTCCTTGTACAAGGCAATTCTGGCCTCCGTTTTGCTTGCCGTTTGCGCCGGCGTGCCTTATTTATCGTTCTGGTCGATATCACATCAGTACTTCAAAGAGAATGACTAACGTTTTTTTTTCATACTATTTTTTGTACCCATAGAGTACTTAACGGTGTGATTTTTGATACCTTGTACATGGTCATTCTTGCCTCCGTTTTGCTTGCCATTTGCGCCGGCGTGCCTTATTTATCGTTCTGGTCGATACCACATCAGTACTTCAAAGAGAATTACAAACTTTTTTTTTCGTACTTGTTTTTGTACCCATAGAGTACTTAACGGTGTGATTTTTGATTCCTTGTACAAGGCCATTCTAGCCTCCGTTTTGCTTGCCGTTTGCACCGGCGTGCCTTATTTATCGTTCTGGTCGATATCACATTAGTTTTTCAAAGAGAATTACAAACTATTTTTTTCGAACTTTTTTTGGTACCCATAGAGCACTTAACGGTGTGATTTTTGATTCCTTGTACAAGGCCATTCTAGCCTCCGTTTTGCTTGCCGTTTGCGCCGGCGTGCCTTATTTATCGTTCTGGTCGATACCACAACAGTACTTCAAAGAGAATTACAAACTTTTTTTTCGTACCTTTTTTTTGTACCCATATAGTACTTTACGGTTTGATTTTTGATTCCTTGTACAAGGCCATTCAGGCCTCCCTTTTGCTTCCTGTTTACGCCGGTGTGCCTTATATTTCGTTCTGGTCGATATCACATCAGTACTTCAAAAAGAATTACAAACATTTTTTTTCGTACTTTTTTTTGTACCAATAGAGTACTTAACGGTGTGATTTTTGATTCCTTGTACAAGGTCATTCTGGCCTCCGTTTTGCTTTCCGTTTGCGCATGCGTGCCTTATTTCTCGCTCGGATCGATATCACATCAGTACTTCAAAGAGAATTACAAACGTTTTTTTTGTACTTTTTTTGTACCCATAGAGTACTTAACGGTGTGATTTCTGATTCCTTATACAAGGCCATTCTGGCGTCTGTTTTGCTTTCCGTTTGGATCGGCATGCCTTATTTCTTGTTCTGGTCGATATCACAACAGTACTTCAAAGAGAATTACAAACATTTTTTTTCGTACTTTTTTTTGTACCCAAAGAGTACTTAACGGTTTGATTTTTGATTCCTTGTACAAGGCCATTCTGGCCTCCGTTTTGCTTGCCGTTTGCGCCGGCGTGCCTTATTTATCGTTCTGGTCGATATCACATCAGTACATCAAAGGGAATTACAAACCTTTTTTTCGCACTTTTTTTGTACACAGAGAGTAGTAACTGTGTGATTTTTGATTCATTGAACAAGGCCATTCTGGACTCCGTTTTGCTTGCCGTTTGCGCCGGCGTGCCTTATTTATCGTTCTGGTCGATATCACATCAGTACTTCAAAGAGAATTAAAAACTTTTTTTCATACTTTTTTTTTGTTCCCATTGAGTAGTAACGGTGTGATTTTTGATTCCTTGTATAAAGGCATTCTGGCCTCCATTTTGCTTGCCGTTTGCGCCGGAGTTCCTTATTTATCATTCTGGTAGATATCACATCAGTACTTTGAAGAGAATTACAAACGTTTTTTTCGTACTTTTTTTTGTACTCATAGAGTACTTAACGGTGTGATTTTTGATTCCTTGTACACGGCCGTTCTGGCCTCCGTTTTTCTAGCCGTTTCTGCCGGCGTGCCTTATTTATCGTTCTGGTCGATATCTCATCAGTACTTCAAAGAGAATTACAAACGTTTTTTTCTTACTTTTTTTTGTACCCATAGAGTAGTAACGGTGTGATTTTTGATTCATTGTACAAGGCCATTCCGGCCTCCGTTTTGCTTGCCATTTGTGCCGGTGTGACTTATTTATCGTTCCGGTCGATATCACATCAGTACTTCAAAGAGAATTACAAATGTTTTTTTTCGTACTTTTTTTTGTACCCATAGAGTAGTAATGGTGTGATTTTTGATTCCTTGTACAAAGCCATTCAGACCTCCGTTTTGCTTGCCGTTTGCGCCGGCGTGCCTTATTTATCGTTCTCGTCGATATCACATCAGTACTTCAAAGAGAAATACAAACGTTTTTTTTCGTACTTTTTTTGTACCCATAGAGTACTTAACGGTGTGATTTTTGATTCCTTTTACAAGGCCATTCTGGCCTCCGTTTTGCTTGCCGTTTGCGCCGGCGTGTCTTATTTATCGTTCTGGTCAAAAACACATCAGTACTTCAAAGTGAATTAGAAACATTTTTTTTCGTACATTTTTTTGTACCCATAGAGTACTTAACGGTGTGATTTTTTATTCCTTCTACAAGGCCATTCTGGCCTCCGTTTTGATTGTCGTTTGCGCCGGCGTGCCTTATTTATCGTTCTAGTCGATATCACATCAGTACTTCAAAGAGAATTACAAACGTTTTTTTCATACTTTTTTTGGTACCCATAAAGTAGTAACGGTGTGTTTTTTGATTCCTTGTACAAAGCCATTCTGGCCTCTATTTTGCTTGCCGTTTGCACTGGAGTTCCTTATTTATCGTTCTGGTCGATATCACATCAGTACTTCGAGGAGAATTACAAACGTTTTTTTCGTACCTTTTTTTGTACTCAGAGTACTTAACGGTGTGATTTTTGATTCCTTGTACAAAGCCATTCTAGACTCCGTTTTGCTTGCCGTTTGCGCCGGCGTGCCTTATTTATCGTTCTGGTCGATATCACATCAGTACTTCAAAGAGAATTACAAACGTTTTTTCGTACTTTTTTTTTGTACCCATAGAGTAGTAACGGTGTGATTTTTGATTCTTCTAGAAGGCCATTCTGGCCTCCGTTTTGCTTGCCATTTGCGCTGGCGTGCCTTATTCATCGTTCTGGTCGATATCACATCAGTACTTCAAAGAGAATGACTAATGTTTTTTTTCGTACTATTTTTTGTACCCATAGAGTACTTAACGGTGTGATTTTTGATACCTTGTACAAGGTCATTATGGCCTCCGTTTTGCTTGCCATTTGCGCCGGCGTGCCTTATTTATTGTTCTAGTCGATACCACATCAGTACTTCAAAGAGAATTACAAACTTTTTTTTCGTACTTGTTTTTGTACCCATAGAGTACTTAACGGTGTGATTTTTGATTCCTTGTACAAGGCCATTCTAGCCTCCGTTTTGCTTGCCGTTTGAACCGGCGTGCCTTATTTATCGTTCTGGTCGATATCACATTAGTTTTTCAAAGAGAATTACAAACTTTATTTTTCGAACTTTTTTTTGTACCCATAGAGTACTTAACGGTGTGATTTTTGTTTCCTTGTACAAGTCCATTCTAGCCTCCGTTTTGCTTGCCGTTTGCGCCGGCGTGCCTTATTTATCGTTCTGGTCGATACCACAACAGTATTTCAAAGAGAATTACAAACTTTTTTTTCGTACTGTTTTTTTGTACCCATAGTGTACTTAACAGTGTGATTTTTGATTCCTTGTACAAGGCCATTCTAGCCTCCGTTTTGCTTGGCGTTTGCACCGGGATGCCATATTTATCGTTCTGGTCGATATCACATTAGTTTTTCAAAGAGAATTACAAACTTTTTTTTTCGAACTTTTTTTTACCCATAGAGTACTTAACGGTGTGATTTTTGATTCCTTGTACAAGGTCCTTCTGGCCTCCGTTTTGCTTGCCATTTGCGGCGGCGTGCCTTATTTATCATTCTGGTCGATACCACATCAGTACTTCAAAGAGAATTACAAATATTTTTTTTCGAACATTTTTTGTACCCATAGAATACTTAACGGTGTGATTTTTGATTCCTTGTACAAGGCCATTCTGGCCTCCGTTTTTCTTGCCGTTCACACCGGCGTGCCTTATTTATCGTTCTAGTCGATACCACATCAGTACTTCAAAGAGAATTACAAACTTTTTTTTCGTACTTTTTTTGTACCCATAGAGTACTTAACGGTGTGATTTTTGATTCCTAGTACAGGGCAATTCATGCCTCCGTTTTGCTTGCCGTTTGCGCCGGCGTGCCTTATTTATCATTCTGGTCAATATCACATCAGTACTTCAAAGAGAATTACAAACGTTTTTTTGTACTTTTTTTTGTACCCATAGAGTACTTAACAGTGTGATTTTTGATTCCTTGTACAAGACCATTCTGGCCTCCGTTTTGCTTGCCGTTTGCACCGGCGTGCCTTATTTATCGTTCTGGTCGATATCACATCAGCAGTTCATTGAGAATTACAAACGTTTTTTAGTACATCAGTACATCAAAGAGAATTACAAACGTTTTTTTCGTACTTTTTTGTACCCATAGAGTACTTAACGGTGCGATTTTTTATTTCTTGTACAAGGCTATTCTGGACTCCGTTTTGCTAGCCGTTTGCACCGGCTTGCCTTATTAATCGTTCTGGTCGATATCACATTAGTACTTCAAAGAGAATTACAAATGTTTTTTCATACTTTTTTTGTACCCATAGAGTACTTAACGGTGTGATTTTTGATTCCTTGAACAAGGCCATTCTGGCCTTCGTTTTGCTTGACGTTTGCCCCGGCGTGCCTTATTTATCGTTCTGGTCGATACCACATCAGAACTTCAAAGAGATTACGAACGTTTTTTTTTGTACTTTTTTTTTTACCCATAGAGTACTTAAGGTGATTTTTGATTCTTGTACAAGGCCATTCGCCTCCGTTTTGCTTGCGTTTCGCGGCGTGCCTTATTTATCGCTCGGTCGATATCACATAAGTACTTCAAAGAGAATCACAAACATTTTTTTCGTACATTTTTTGTACACATAGAGTACTTAACGGTGTGATTTTTGATTCCTTGTACAAGGCCATTCTGGCCTCCGTTTTGCTTTCCGTTTGCCCCGGCGTGCCTTATTTATCGTTCGTCGATACCACATCAAGTTTCAAAGTGAATTACAAACGTTTTTTTTCGTACTTTTTTTGTACCCATAGAGTACTTAACGGTGTGATTTTTGATTCCTTGTACAAGGCCATTCTGGCCTCCGTTTTGCTCGTTTGCGCCGGCGTGCCTTGTTTATCGTTCTGGTCGATATCACATCAATACTTCAAAGAGAATTACAAACGTTTTTTTCGTACTTTTTTTGTACCCATAGTGTACATAACGGTGTGATTTTTATTCCTTTTACAAGCCATTGTGGCCTCCGTTTTGCTTGCCGTTTGCGGCGTGCCTTATTTATCGTTCTGGTCGATATCACATCAATACTTCAAAGAGAATCACAAAATTTTTTTTTCGTACTTTTTTTGTACCCATAGTGTACTTAACGATGTGATTTTTGATTCATTGTACAAGGCCATTCTTGCCTCCGTTTTGCTTGCGGTTTGCGCGGCGTGCCTTATTAAATTATCGTTCGGTCGATATCACATCAATACTTCAAAGAGAATTACAAACGTTTTTCGTACTTTTTTTTGTACCCATAGAGTATAGGTGTGATTTTTGATTCCTTGTGGGGTTTTTTGTTGGTGTTTTTTTTGTGTTTTGTTTTTTTTTGTTTTGTTTTTTTGTTTTTTGTTGGTTAGGTGTGATTTTTGATTCCTTGTACAAGGCCATTCTGGCCTCCGTTTTTCTTGCCGTTTGCGCCGGCGTGCCTTATTTATCGTTCTGGTCGATATCACATCAAGTACTTCAAAGAGAATTACAAACGTTTTTTTCGTACTTTTTTTTGTTGTTTTTTGTTTTTTGTACCCATAGAGTACTTAACGGTGTGATTTTTTATTCCTTGTACAAGGCCATTCTGGCCTCCGTTTTGCTTGCCGTTTCGGCGTGCCTTATTTATCGTTCTGGTCGATATCACATCAGTACTTCAAAGAGAATTACAATCTTTTTTTTGTACTTTTTTTGTACCCATAGAGTACTTAACTGTGTGATTTTTGATTCCTTGTACAAGGCCATTCTGGCCTCCGTTTTGCTTGCCGTTTGCGCCGGCGTGCCTTATTTATCGTTCTGGTCGATATCACATCACCAGTTCAAAGAGAATTACAAACGTTTTTTTGTTTTTTGTACCTCAAAGAGAATTACAAACTTTTTTTCGTACTTTTTTGTACCCATAGAGTACTTAACGGTGTGATTTTTGATTCCTTGTACAAGGCCATTCTGGCCTCCGTTTTGCTTTCCGTTTGCCGGCGTGCCTTATTTATCGTTCTGGTCGATACCACATCAGTACTTCAAAGTGAATTACAAACGTTTTTTTCGTACTTTTTTTGTACCCATAGAGTACTTAACGGTGTGATTTTTGATTCCTTGTACAAGGCCATTCTGGCCTCCGTTTTGCTTTGCGTTTGCGCCGGCGTGCCTTATTTATCGTTCTGGTCGATATCACATCAGTATTTCAAAGAGAATACGAAAAACTTTTTTTCGTACTTTTTTTTCGTACTTTTTTTTGTACCCATAGAGTACTTAACGGTGTGATTTTTGATTCCTTGTACAAGGCCATTCTGGCCTCCGTTTTGCTTGCCGTTTGCGCCGGTGTGCCTTATTTATCGTTCTGGTCGATATCACATCAGTACTTCAAAGAGAATTACAAACGTTTTTTTTTCGTACTTTTTTTGTACCCATAGAGTACTTAACGGTGTGATTTTTGATTCCTTGTACAAGGCCATTCTGGCCTCCGTTTTGCTTGCGGTTTGCGTCGGCGTGCCTTATTTTATCGTTCGGGTCGATATCACATCAGTACTTCAAAGAGAATTACAAACGTTTTTTTCGTAATTTTTTTTGTACCAATAGAGTACTTAACGGTGTGATTTTTGATTCCTTGTACAAGGCCATTCTGGCCTCCGTTTTTCTTGCCGTTTGCGCCGGCGTGCCTTATTTATCGTTCGGGTCGATATCACATCAGAAGTTCAAAGAGAATTACAAACGTTTTTTTAGTACATCAGTACCTCAAAGAGAATTACAAACATTTTTTCGTACATTTTTTGTACCCATAGAGTACTTAACGGTGTGATTTTTTATTCCTTGTACAAGGCCATTCTGGCCTCCGTTTTGCTTGCCGTTTGCGCCGTCGTGCCTTATCAATCGTTCTGGTCGATATCACATTAGTACTTCAAAGAGAATTACAAATCTTTTTTTTCATACTTTTTTTGTACCCATAGAGTACTTAACGGTGTGATTTTTGATTCCTTGTACAAGGCCATTCTGGCCTCCGTTTTGCTTTACGTTTGCCCCGGCGTGCCTTATTTATCGTTCTGGTCGATACCACATCAGTACTTCAAAGAGATTACGAACGTTTTTTTTTATAATTTTTTTTGTACCCATAGAGTACTTAACGGTGTGATTTTTGATTTATTGTACAAGGCCATTCTGGCCTCCGTTTTGCTTGCCGTTGGCGCCGGCGTGCCTTATTTATCGTTCTGGTCGATATCACATCAGTACTTCAAAGAGAATCACAAACATTTTTTTTTGTACATTTTTTGTACCCATAGAATAATTAACGGTGTGATTTTTGATTCCTTGTACAAGGCCATTATGGCCTCCGTTTTGCTTGCCGTTTACGTCGGCGTGCCTTATTTATCATTCTGGTCTATATCACATCAGTACTTCAAAGAGAATACTTCAAAGAGTATTACAAACGTTTTTTTCGTAATTTTTTTTGTACCAATAGAGTACTTAACGGTGTGATTTTTGATTCCTTGTACAAGGCCATTCTGGCCTCCGTTTTGCTTGCCGTTTGCGCCGGCGTGCCTTATTTATCGTTCGGGTCGATATCACATCAGAAGTTCAAAGAGAATTACAAACTTTTTTTAGTACATCAGTACCTCAAAGAGAATTACAAACAATTTTTCGTAATTTTTTGTACCCATAGAGTACTTAACGGTGTGATTTTTTATTCCTTCTACAAGGCCATTCTGGCCTCCGTTTTGCTTGCCGTTGCCCGTCGTGCCTTATTCAAAGTTTTGGTCGATATCACATTAGTACTTCAAAAAGAATTACAAAAAAAAAAATTCGTACTTTTTTTTTGTACCCATAGAGTACTTAACGGTGTGATTTTTGATTCCTTTTACAAGGCCATTCTGGCCTCCGTTTTGCTTTACGTTCGCGCCGGCGTGCCTTATTTATCGTTCTGGTCGATATCACAACACTACTTCAAAGAGAATCACAAACATTTTTTTCGTACTTTTTTTTCTACCCATAGAGTACTTAACGGTGTGATTTTTGATTCCTTGAACAAGGCCATTATGGCCTCCGTTTTGCTTGCCGTTTGCGTCGGCGTGCCTTATTTATCGTTCGGGTCGTTATCACATCAGTACTTCGAAGAGAATTACAAACGTTTTTTTTCGTACTTTTTTTGTAACCATAGGGTACTTAACGGTGTGAGTTTTGATTCCTTGTACAAGGTCATTCTGGCCTCCGTTTTGCTTGCCGTTTGCGTCGGCGTGCCTTATTTATCGTTCGGGTCGATATCACATAAGTACTTCAAAGAGAATTACAAACGTTTTTTTTCGTACTTTTTTTTGTACCCATAGAGTACTAAACGGTGTGATTTTTGATTCCTTGTTCAAGGCCATTCTGGCCTCCGTTTTGCTTTCCGTTTGCGCCGGCGTGCCTTATTTATCGTTCGGGTCGATATCACATCAGAAGTTCAAAGAGAATTACAAACATTTTATTAGTACATCAGTACCTCAAAGAGAATTACAAACGTTTTTTCATACTTTTTTTGTACCCATAGAGAATTTAACGTTGTGATTTTTTATTCCTTGTACAAGGCCATTCTGGCCTCCGTTTTGCTTGCCGTTTGCGCCAGCGTGCCCTATAAATCGTTCTGGTCGATATCACATCAGTACTTCAAAGAGAATTACAAATGTTTTTTTTCGTACTTTTTTTGTACTCATAGAGTACTTAACGGTGTGATTTTTGATTCCTTGTACCAGGCCATTCTGGCCTCCGTTTTGCTTGCCGTTTGTCCCGGCGTGCCTTATTTATCGTTCTGGTCGATACCACACCAGTACTTCAAAGAGAATTACAAACTTTTTTTTTCGTACTTTTTTTTGTACCCAACAAGTACTTAACGGTGTGATTTTTGATTCCTTTTTCAAGGCCACTCTGGCCTCCGTTTTGCTTGCCGTTTGCGCCGGCGTACCTTATTTTTCGTTCTGGTCGATACCACATCAGTACCTCAAAGTGAATTACAAACGTTTTTTTTCGTACTTTTTTTTGTACCTATAGAGTACTTAACGGTGTGATTTTTGATTCCTTGTACAAGGCCATTCTGGCCTCCGTTTTGCTTTACGTTTGCGCCGGCGTGCCTTATTTATCGTTCTAGTCGATATCACATCAGTACTTCAAAGAGAATCACAAACATTTATCGTTCCGTTTATCGTGCCATATTTATCGTTCCGTTTTGCTTTCCGTTTGTTCCGGCGTGCCTTATTTATTGTTCTGGTCGATACCACATCAGTACTTCAAAGAGAATTACAAACATTTTTTTCATACTTTTGTGTACCCATAGAGTACTTAACGGTGTGATTTTTGATTCCTTGTACAAGGCCATTCTGGCCTCCGTTTTGCTTGCTGTTACAGCCGGCGTGCCTTATTTATCGTTCTGGTCGATACCACATCAGTACTTCAAAGAGAATTACAAACGTTTTTGTCATACTTTTTTAGTACCCATAGAGTACTTAACGGTGTGATTTCTTATACCCTGTACAAGGCCATTCTGGCCTCCGTTTTTCTTGCTGTTTGCGCCGGCGTGCCTTATTTATCGTTCTGGTCGATACCACATCAGTACTTCAGAGGGAATTACAAACGTTTTTTTCGTACTTTTTTTGTACCCACAGAGTACTTAACGGTGTGATTTTTGATTCCCTGTACAAGGCCATTCTGGCCTCCGTTTTGCTTGCCGTTTGCGCCGGCGTGCCTTATTTATCGTTCTAGTCGATATCACATCAGTACTTCAAAGAGAATTACAAACTTTTTTTTCGTACTTTTTTTGTACCCATAGAGTACTTAACGGTGTGATTTTTGATCCCTTGTACAAGGCAATTCTGGCCTCTGTTTTGTTTGCCGTTTACGCCGGTGTGCCTTATGTGTCGTTCTGGTCTATATCACATCAGTACTTAAAAGAGAATTACATTTCTTTTTTTCATACTCTTTTTTGTACCCATAGAGTACTTAACGGTTTGATTTTTGATTCTTTGTACAAGGCCATTCTGGCCTCCGCTTTGCTTGCCGTTTGCGCTGGCGTGCCTTATTTATCGTTCTGGTCGATATCACATCAGTTCTTCAAAGAGAATTACAAACATTTTTTTTCATACATCAGTACTTCAAAGAGAATTACAAACGTTTTTTCGTACATCTTTTGTACCCATAGAGTACTTAACGGTGTGATTTTTGATTCCTTGTACAAGTCCATTCTGGCCTCCGTTTTGCTTGCCATTTGCGCCGGCGTGCCTTATTTATCGTTCTCGTCGATATCACATCAGTACTTCAAAGAGAATTAAAAACATAGAGTACTTAACGGTGTTATTTTTGATTCCTTGTACAAGGCCATTCTGGCCTACGTTTTGCTTGCCGTTTGCGCCGGCGTGCCTTATTTATCGTTCTGGTCGATATCACATCAGTACTTCAACGAGAATGACTAATGTTTTTTTTCGTACTTTTTTTTGTACCCATAGAGTACTTAACGGTGTGATTTTTGATACCTTGTACAAGGTCATTTTGGCCTCCGTTTTGCTTGCCATTTGCGCCGGCGTGCTTTATTTATCGTTCTGGTCGATACCACATCAGTACTTCAAAGAGAATTACAAACTTTTTTTTTCGCACTTGTTTTTGTACCCATAGAGTACTTAACGGTGTGATTTTTGATTCCTTGTACAAGGCCATTCTAGCCTCCGTTTTGCTTGCCGTTTGCACCGGCGTGCATTATTTATCGTTCTGGTCGATATCACATTAGTTTTTCAAAGAGAATTACAAACTTTTTTTTCGAACTTTTTTTTTGTACCCATAGAGTACTTAACGGTGTGATTTTTGATTCCTTGTACAAGGCCATTCTGGCCTCCGTTTTGCTTTCCGTTTGCGACGACGTGTCTTATTTATCATTCTGGTCGATATCACATCAATACTTCAAAGAGAATTACAAACGTTTTTTTCGTACTTATTTTTGTACCCATAGAGTACTTATCGGTGTGATTTTTGATTCCTTGTACAAGGCCATTCTGGCCTCCGTTTTGCTTTTCGTTTGCGCCGGCGTGCCTTATTTATCGTTCTGGTCGATACCACAACAGTACTTCAAAGAGAATTACAAACTTTTTTTTTCATACTTTTTTTTGTACCCATAGAGTACTTAACGGTGTGATTTTTGATTCCGTGTACAAGGCCATTCTGGCCTCCGTTTTGCTTGCCGTTTGCATTGGCGTGCCTTATTTATCGTTCTGGTCGATACCACATCAGTACTTCAAAGAGAATTACAAACGTTTTTCGTACTTTTTTTGTACCCATAGAGTACTTAACGGTGTGATTTTTGATTCCTTGTACAAGGCCATTCTAGCCTCCGTTTTGCTTGCCGTTTGCACCGGCGTGCCTTATTTATCGTTCTGGTCGATATCACATTAGTTTTTCAAAAAGAATTACAAACATTTTTTTTCAAATTTTTTTTTGTACCCATAGAGTACTTAACGGTGTGATTTTTGATTCCTTGTACAAGGCCATTCTGGCGTCCGTTTTGCTTTCCGTTTGCGACAGCGTGCCTTATTTATCGTTCTGGTCGATATCACATCAATACTTCAAAGAGAATTACAAACATTTTTTTCGTACTTATTTTTGTACCCATAGAGTACTTAACGGTGTGATTTTTGATTCCTTGTACAAGGCCATTCTAGCCTCCGTTTTGCTTTTCGTTTGTGCCGGCGTGCCTTATTTATCGTTCTGGTCGATACCACAACAGTACTTCAAAGAGAATTACAAACTTTTTTTTTCATACTTTTTTTTGTACCCATAGAGTACTTAACGGTGTGATTTTTGATTCCGTGTACAAGGCCATACTGGCCTCCGTTTTGCTTGCCGTTTGCATTGGCGTGCCTTATTTATCGTTCTGGTCGATACCACATCAGTACTTCAAAGAGAATTACAAATGTTTCTTTCGTACTGTTTTTTTGTTCCCATAGAGTACTTAACGGTGTGATTTTTGATTCCTTGTGCAAGGCCATTCTAGCCTCCGTTTTCCTTGCCGTTTGCGCCGGCGTGCCTTATTTATCGTTTTGGTCGATACCACATTAGTACTTCAAAGAGAATTATAAACGTTTTACTTCGTAATGTTTTTTGTACCCATAAAGTACTTAACCGTGTGATTTTAGATTCCTTGTATAAGGTCATTCTTGCCTCCGTTTTGCTTGCCGTTTGCGACGGCGTGCCTTATTTATCATTCTGGTCGACATCACATCAGTACTTCAAAGAGAATTACAAACGTTTTTTTCGTACTTATTTTTGTACCCACAGAGTGCTCAACGGCGTGACTTTTGATTCCTTGTACAAGGCCATTCTGGCCTCTGTTTTGCTTGCCGTTTGCGCCGGCGTGCCTTATTTATCGTTCTGGTTGATATCACATCAGTACTTCAAAGAGAATGACTAACCTTTTTTTCGTACTATTTTTTGTACCCATAGAGTACTTAACGGTGTGATTTTTGATTCCTTGTACAAGGCCATTCTGGCCTCCGTTTTGCTTGCCGTTTGCGCCGGCGTGCCTTATTTATCGTTCTGGTCGATATCACATCAGTACTTCAAAGAGAATTACAAACTTTTTTTTCATACTTTTTTTTGTACCCATAGAGTACTTAACGGTGTGATTTTTGATTCCTTGTACAAGGCCATTCTGGCCTCCGTTTTGCTTGCCGTTTGCGCCGGCGTGCCTTATTTATCGTTCTGGTCGATATCACATCAGTACTTCAAAGAGAATTACAAACGTTTTTTTCGTACTTTTTTTTGTACCCATAGAGTACTTAACGGTGTAATTTTTGATTCCTTGTACAAGGCCATTCTAGCCTCCGTTTTGCTTGCCGTTTGCGCCGGCGTGCCTTATTTATCGTTCTGGTCGATACCACAACAGTACTTCAAAGAGAATTACAAACTCTTTTTTTCATACTTTTTTTTGTACCCATATAGTACTTAACGGTGTGATTTTTGATTCCTTGTACAAGGCCATTCTGGCCTCCGTTTTGCTTGCCGTTTGCGTTGGCGTGCCTTATTTATCGTTCTGGTCGATACCACATCAGTACTTCAAAGAGAATTACAAATGTTTTTTTCGTACTGTTTTTTTGTACCCATAGAGTACTTAACGGTGTGATTTTTGATTCCTTGTACAAGGCCATTCTAGCCTCCGTTTTGCTTACCGTTTGCACCGGCGTGCCTTATTTATCGTTCTGATCGATATCACATTAGTTTTTCAAAGAGAATTACAAACTTTTTTTCGAACTTTTTTTCTACCCATAGAGTACTTAACGGTGTGATTTTTGATTCCTTGTACAAGGCCATTCTGGCCTCCGTTTTGCTTTCCGTTTGCGACGGCGTGCCTTATTTATCATTCTGGTCGATATCACATCAATACTTCAAAGAGAATTACAATTGTTTTTTTCGTACTTATTTTTGTACCCATAGAGTACTTAACGGTGTAATTTTTTATTCCTTGTACAAGGCCATTCTAGCCTCCGTTTTGCTTGCCGTTTGCACCGGCGTGCCTTATTTATCGTTCTGGTCGATACCACAACAGTACTTCAAAGAGAATTACAAACTTTTTTTTCATACTTTTTTTTGTACCCACAGAGTACTTAACGGTGTGATTTTTGATTCCTTGTACAAGGCCATTCTGGCCTCCGTTTTGCTTGCCGTTTGCGATGGCGTGCCTTATTTATCGTTCTGGTCGATACGACATCAGTACTTCAAAGAGAATTACAAACGTTTTTTTCGTAGTGTTTTTTTTTACCCATAGAGTACTTAACGGTGTGATTTTTGATTCCTTGTACAAGGCCATTCTAGCCTCCGTTTTGATTGCCGTTTGCCCCGGCGTGCCTTATTTATCGTTCTGGTCGATACCAAATTAGTACTTCAAAGAGAATTATAAACGTTTTTCTTCGTACTGTTTTTTGTACCCATAAAGTACTTAACGGTGTGATTTTAGATTCCTTGTACAAGGCCATTCTTGCCCCCGTTTTGCTTGCCGTTTGAGACGGCGTGCCTTATTTATCATTCTGGTCGACATCACATCAGTACTTCAAAGAGAATTACAAACGTTTTTTTCGTACTTATTTTTGTACCCACAGAGTGCTCAACGGCGTGACTTTTGATTCCTGGTACAAGGCCATTCCGGCCTCCGTTTTGCTTGCCGTTTGCGCCGGCGTGCCTTATTTATCGTTCTGGTCGATATCACATCAGTACTTCAAAGAGAATTACAAACATTTTTTTTCATACTATTTTTTGTACCCATAGAGTACTTAACGGTGTGATTTTTGATTCCTTGTACAAGGCCATTCTGGCCTCCGTTTTGCTTGCCGTTTGCGCCGGCGTGCCTTATTTATCGTTCTGGTCGATACCACAATAGTACTTCAAAGAGAATTACAAACGTTTTTTTTCGTACTTTTTTTTGTACCCATAGAGTACTTAACTGTGTGATTTTTGATTCCTTGTACAAGGCCATTCTGGCCTCCGTTTTGCTTGCCGTTTGCGCCGGCGTGCTTATTTATCATTCTGGTCGATATCACATCAGTACTTCAAAGAGAATTACAAACGTTTTTTTCGTACTATTTTTTTGTACCCATAGAGTACTTAACGGTGTGATTTTTGATTCCTTGTACAAGGCCATTCTAGCCTCCGTTTTGCTTGCCGTTTGCACCGGCAAGCCTTATTTATCGTTCTGGTCGATATCACATTACTTTTTCAAAAAGAATTACAAACTTTTTTTTCGAACTTTTTTTGAACCCATAGAGTACTTAACGGTGTGATTTTTGATTCCTTGTACAAGGCCATCCTGGCCTCCGTTTTGCTTTCCGTTTGCGACAGCGTGCCTTATTTATCATTCTGGTCGATATCACATCAATACTTCAAAGAGAATTACAAACGTTTTTTTCGTACTTATTTTTGTACCCATAGAGTACTTAACGGTGTGATTTTTGATTCCTTGTACAAGGCCATTCTAGCCTCCGTTTTGCTTGTCGTTTGCGCCGGCGTGCATTATTTATCGTTCTGGTCGATACCACAATAGTACTTCAAAGAGAATTACAAACTTTTTTTTTCATACTTTTTTTGTACCCATAGAGTACTTAACGGTGTGATTTTTGATTCCTTGTACAAGGCCATTCTGGCCTCCGTTTTGCTAGCCGTTTGCATTGGCGTGCCTTATTTATCGTTCTGGTCGATACCACATCAGTACTTCAAAGAGAATTACAAACGTTTTTTTCGTACTGTTTTTTTGTACCCATAGAGTACTTAACGGTGTGATTTTTGATTCCTTGTACAAGGCCATTCTAGCCTCCGTTTTTCTTTCCGTTTGCGCCGGCGTGCCTTATTTATCGTTCTGGTCGATACCACATTAGTACTTCAAAGAGAATTATAAACGTTTTACTTCGTAATGTTTTTTGTACCCATAAAGTACTTAACGGTGTGATTTTAGATTCCTTGTATAAGGCCATTCTTGCCTCCGTTTTGCTTGCCGTTTGCGACGGCGTTCCTTATTTATCATTCTGGTCGACATCACATCAGTACTTCAAAGAGAATTACAAACGTTTTTTTCGTACTTATTTTTGTACCCACAGAGTGCTCAACGGCGTGACTTTTGATTCCTAGTACAAGGCCATTCTGGCCTCTGTTTTGCTTGCCGTTTGCGCCGGCGTGCCTTATTTATCGTTCTGGTCGATATCACATCAGTACTTCAAAGAGAATGACTTACGTTTTTTTCGTACTATTTTTTGTACCCATAGAGTACTTAACGGTGTGATTTTTGATACCTTGTACATGGTCATTCTGGCCTCCGTTTTGCTTGCCATTTGCGCCGGCGTGCCTTATTTATCATTCTGGTCGATACCACATCAGTACTTCAAAGAGAATTACAAACTTTTTTTTTCGTACTTGTTTTAGTACCTATAGAGTACTTAACGGTGTGATTTTTGATTCCTTGTACAAGGCCATTCTAGCCTCCTTTTGCTTGCCGTTTGCACCGGCGTGCCTTATTTATCGTTCTGGTCGATATCACATTAGTTTTTCAAAGAGAATTACAAACATTTTTTTTCGAACTTTTTTTTGTACCCATAGATTACTTAACGGTGTAATTTTTGATTCCTTGTACAAGGCCATTCTAGCCTCCGTTTTGCTTGCCGTTTGCGCCGGCGTACCTTAATTATCGTTCTGGTCGATACCACAACAGTACTTCAAAGAGAATTACAAACTCTTTTTTTCGTACTTTTTTTTTTGTACCAATATAGTTCTTAACGGTGTGATTTTTGATTCCTTGTACAAGGCCATTCTGGCCTCCGTTTTGCTTGCCGTTTGCGCTGGCGTGCCTTATTTATCGTTCTGGTCGATACCACATCAGTACTTCAATGAGAATTACAAACGTTTTTTTCGTACTGTTTTTTTGTACCCATAGAGTACTTAACGGTGTGATTTTTGATTCCTTGTACAAGGCCATTCTAGCCTCCGTTTTGCTTGCCGTTTGCACAGGCGTGCCTTAATTATCGTTCTGGTCGATATCACATTAGTTTTTCAAAGAGAATTACAAACTTTTTTTTGAACTTTTTTTTGTACCCATAGAGTACTTAACGGTGTGATTTTTGATTCCTTGTACAAGGCGATTCTGGCCTCCGTTTTGCTTTCCGTTTGCGACGGCGTGCCTTATTTATCATTCTGGTCGATATCAAATCAATACTTCAAAAAGAATTACAATTGTTTTTTTCGTACTTATTTTTGTACCCATAGAGTACTTAACGGTGTGATTTTTGATTCCTTGTACAAGGCCATTCTAGCCTCCGTTTTGCTTGCCGTTTCCACCGGCGTGCCTTATTTATCGTTCTGGTCGATACCACAATAGTACTTCAAAGAGAATTACAAACTTTTTTTTTCGTACTTTTTTTTGTACCCATAGAGTACTTAACGGTGTGATTTTTGATTCCTTGTACAAGGCCATTCTGGCCTCCGTTTTGCTTTCCGTTTGCGACGGCGTGCCTTCTTTATCATTCTGGTCGATATCACATCAATACTTCAAAGAGAATTACAAACGTTTTTTTCATACTTATTTTTGTACCCATAGAGTACTTAACGGTGTGATTTTTGATTCCTTGTACAAGGCCATTCTAGCCTCCGTTTTGCTTGCCGTTTGCGCCGGCGTGCCTTATTTATCGTTCTGGTCGATACCACAACAGTACTTCAAAGAGAATTACAAACTTTTTTTTCGTACTTTTTTTGTACCCATAGAGTACTTAACGTTCTGATTTTTGATTCCTTGTACAAGGCCATTCTGTCCTCCATTTTGCTTGCCGTTTGCGCCGGCATGCCTTATTTATCGTTCTGGTCGATACCACATTAGTAATTCAAAGAGAATTATAAACGTTTTACATCGTACTGTTTTTTGTACCCATAAAGTACTTAACGGTGTGATTTTAGATTCCTTATACAAGGCCATTCTTGCCTCCGTTTTGCTTGCCGTTTGCGACGGCGTGCCTTATTTATCATTCTGGTCGACATCACATCAGTACTTCAAAGAGAATTACAAACGTTTTTTTCGTACTTATTTTTGTACCCATAGAGTGCTCAACAGAGTGACTTTTGATTCTTTGTACAAGGCCATTCTGGCCTCCGTTTTGCTTGTCGTTTGCGCCGGCGTGCCTTATTTATCGTTCTGGTCAATACCACATCAGTACTTCAAAGAGAATTACAAACGTTTTTTTCGTACTATTTTTTTGTACCCATAGAGTACTTAATGGTGTGATTTTTGATTCCTTGTACAAGGCCATTCTAGCCTCCGTTTTGCTTCCCGTTTACACCGGCGTGCCTTATTTATCGTTCTGGTCGGTATCACATTCGTTTTTCAAAGAGAATTACAAACTTTTTTTTCAAACTTTTTTTGTACCCATAGAGTACTTAACGGTGTGATTTTTGATTCCTTGTACAAGGCCATTCTGGCCTCCGTTTTGCTTTCCGTTTGCGACGGCGTGCCTTATTTATCATTCTGGTCGATATCACATCAATACTTCAAAGAGAATTACAAACGTTTTTTTCATACATATTTTTGTACCCATAGAGTACTTAACGGTGTGATTTTTTGATTCCTTGTACAAGGGCATTCTAGCCTCCGTTTTGCTTGCCATTTGCGCCGGCGTACCTTATTTATCGTTCTGGTCGATACCACAACAGAACTTCAAAGAGAATTACAAACTTTTTTTTCGTACTTTTTTGTACCCATAGAGTACTTAACGGTGTGATTTTCGATTCCTTGTACAAGGCCATTCTGGCCTCCGTTTGGCTTTCCGTTTGCGCTGGCGTGCCTTACTTAACGTTCTGGTCGATACCACATCAATACTTCAAAGAGAATTACAAACGTTTTTTTGTACTATTTTTTTGTACCAATAGAGTACTTAACGGTGTGATTTTTAATTTCTTGTATAAGGCCATTCTAGCCTCTGTTTTGCTTGCCGTTTGCGCCGGCGTGCCTTATTTATCGTTCTGGTCGATACCACATTAGTACTTCAAAGAGAATTATAAACGTTTTACTTCGTACTGTTTTTGTACCCATAAAGTACTTAACGGTGTGATTTTAGATTCCTTGTATAAGGCCATTCTTGCCTCCGTTTTGCTTGCCGTTTGCGACGGCGTGCCTTATTTATCATTCTGGTCGACATCACATCAGTACTTCAAAGAGAATTACAAACGTTTTTTTCGTACTTATTTTTGTACCCACAAAGTGCTCAACGGCATGACTTTTGATTCCTTGTACAAGGCCATTCTGGCCTCTGTTTTGCTTGCCGTTTGCGCCGGCGTGCCTTATTTATCGTTCTGGTCGATATCACATCAGTACTTCAAAGAGAATGACTAACGTTTTTTTCATACTATTTTTTGTACCCATAGAGTACTTAACGGTGTGATTTTTGATACCTTGTACATGGTCATTCTTGCCTCCGTTTTGCTTGCCATTTGCGCCGGCGTGCCTTATTTATCGTTCTGGTCGATACCACATCAGTACTTCAAAGAGAATTACAAACTTTTTTTTCGTACTTGTTTTTGTACCCATAGAGTACTTAACGGTGTGATTTTTGATTCCTTGTACAAGGCCATTCTAGCCTCCGTTTTGCTTGCCGTTTGCACCGGCGTGCCTTATTTATCGTTCTGGTCGATATCACATTAGTTTTTCAAAGAGAATTACAAACATTTTTTTTCGAACTTTTTTGGTTCCCATAGAGTACTTAACGGTGTGATTTTTGATTCCTTGTACAAGGCCATTCTAGCCTCCGTTTTGCTTGCCGTTTGCGCCGGCGTGCCTTATTTATCGTTCTGGTCGATACCACAACAGTACTTCAAAGAGAATTACAAACTTTTTTTTCGTACTTCTTTTTGTACCCATATAGTACTTTACGGTTTGATTTTTGATTCCTTGTACAAGGCCATTCTGGCCTCCATTTTGCTTGCCGTTTGCGCTGGCGTGCCTTATTTATCGTTCTGGTTGATACCACATCAGTACTTCAAAGAGAATTACAAACGTTTTTTTCGTATTGGTTTTTTGTACCCATAGAGTACTTAACGGTGTGATTTTTGATTCCTTGTACAAGGCCATTCTAGCCTCCGTTTTGCTTGCCGTTTGCACCGGCGTGCCTTATTTATCGTTCTGGTCGATATCACATTAGTTTTTCAAAGAGAATTACAAACTTTTTTTTCGAACTTTTTTTGTACCCATAGAGTACTTAACGGTGTGATTTTTGATTCCTTGTACAAGGCCATTCTGGCCTCCGTTTTGCTTTCCGTTTGCGACGGCGTTCCTTATTTATCATTCTGGTCGATATCACATCAATACTTCAAAGAGAATTACAAACGTTTTTTTCATACTTATTTTTGTACCCATAGAGTACTTAAAGGTGTGATTTTTTATTCCTTGTACAAGGCCATTCTAGCCTCCGTTTTGCTTGCCGTTTGCGCCGGCGTGCCTTATTTATCGTTCTGGTCGATACCACAACAGTACTACAAAGAGAATTACAAACTTTTTTTTCGTACTTTTTTTTGTACCCATATAGTACTTTACGGTTTGATTTTTGATTCCTTGTACAAGGCCATTCTGGCCTCCATTTTGCTTGCCGTTTGCGCTGGCGTGCCTTATTATCGTTCTGGTTGATACCACATCAGTACTTCAAAGAGAATTACAAACGTTTTTTTCGTATTGTTTTTTTGTACCCATAGAGTACTTAACGGTGTGATTTTTGATTCCTTGTACAAGGCCATTCTAGCCTCCGTTTTGCTTGCCGTTTGCACCGGCGTGCTTTATTTATCGTTCTGGTCGATATCACATTAGTTTTTCAAAGAGAATTACAAACTTTTTTTCGAACTTTTTTTGTACCCATAGAGTACTTAATGGTGTGATTTGTGATTCCTTGTACAAGGCCATTCTGGCCTCCGTTTTGCTTTCCGTTTGCGACGGCGTGCCTTATTTATCATTCTGGTCGATATCACATCAATACTTCAAAGAGAATTACAAACGTTTTTTTCATACTTATTTTTGTACCCATAGAGTACTTAACGGTGTGATTTTTGATTCCTTGTACAAGGCCATTCTAGCCTCCGTTTTGCTTGCCGTTTGCGCCGGCGTGCCTTATTTATCGTTCTGGTCGATACCACAACAGTACTTCAAAGAGAATTACAAACTTTTTTTTTCGTACTTTTTTTGTACCCATAGAGTACTTAACGTTGTGATTTTTGATTCCTTGTACAAGGCCATTCTGTCCTCCGTTTTGCTTGCCGTTTGCGCCGGCATGCCTTATTTATCGTTCTGGTCGATACCACATTAGCACTTCAAAGAGAATTATAAACGTTTTACTTCGTACTGTTTTTGGCACCCATAAAGTACTTAACGGTGTGATTTTAGATTCCTTGTACAAGGCCATTCTTGCCTCCGTTTTGCTATCCGTTTGCGACTGCGTGCCTTATTTATCATTCTTGTCGACATCACATCAGTACTTCAAAGAGAATTACAAATGTTTTTTTCGTACTTATTTTTGTACACACAGAGTGCTCAACAGAGTGACTTTTGATTCTTTGTACAAGGCCATTCTGGCCTCCGTTTTGCTTGTCGTTTGCGCCGGCGTGCCTTATTTATCGTTCTGGTCGATATCACATCAGTACTTCAAAGAGAATTACAAACATTTTTTTCGTACTTTTTTTGTACCCATAGAGTACTTAACGGTGTGATTTTTGATTCCTTGTACAAGGTCATTCTGGCCTCCGTTTTGCTTGCCGTTTGCGCCGGCATGCCTTATTTATCGTTCTGGTCGATACCACATAAGTACTTCAAAGAGAATTACAAACTTTTTTTTTCGTACTTGTTTTTGTACACATAGAGTACTTAACGCTGTGATTTTTGATTCCATGTACAAGGCCATTCTGGCCTCCGTTTTGCTTGCCGTTTGCACCGGCGTGCCTTATTTATCGTTCTGGTCGATACCACAACAATACTTCAAAGGGAATTACAAACTATTTTTATCGTACTTTTTTTTGTACCCATGGAGTACTTAACGGTGTGATTTTTGATTCCTTGTACAAGGCCATTCTAGCCTCCGTTTTGCTTGCCGTTTGCGCCGGCGTGCCTTATTTATCGTTCTGGTCGATACCATAACAGTACTTCAAAGAGAATTACAAACTTTTTTTTCGTACTTTTTTTTGTACCCATATAGTACTTTACGGTGTGATTTTTGATTCCTTGTACAAGGCCATTCTGGCCTCCGTTTTGCTTGCCGTTTGCGCTGGCGTACCTTATTTATCATTCTGGTCGATACTACATCAGTACTTCAAAGAGAATTACAAACGTTTTTTTCGTACTGGTTTTTTGTACCCATATAGTACTTAACGGTGTGATTTTTGATTCATTGTACAAGGCCATTCTCGCCTCCGTTTTGCTTGCCGTTTGCACCGGCGTGCCTTATTTATCGTTCTGGTCGGTATCACATTAGTTTTTCAAAGAGAATTACAAACTTTTTTTACAAACTTTTTTTGTACCCATAGAGTACTTAACGGTGTGATTTTTGATTCCTTGTACAGGGCCATTCTGGCCTCCGTTTTGCTTTCCGTTTGCGACGGCGTGCCTTATTTATCATTCTGGTCGATATCACATCAATACTTCAAAGAGAATTACAAACGTTTTTTCCGTACTTATTTATGTACCCATAGAGTACTTAACGGTGTGATTTTTTGATTCCTTGTACAAGGGCATTCTAGCCTCCGTTTTGCTTGCCGTTTGCACCGGCGTGCCTTATTTATCGTTCTGGTCTATACCACAACAGAACTTCAAAGAGAATTACAAACTTTTTTTTTCGTACTTTTTTTGTACCCGTAGAGTACTTAACGGTGTGATTTTTGATTCCTTGTACAAGGTCATTCTGGCCTCCGTTTTGCTTTCCGTTTGCGCTGGCGTGCCTTACTTATCGTTCTGGTCGATACCACATCAGTACTTGAAAGAGAATTACAAACATTTTTTTGTACTGTTTTTTTGTACACATAAAGTACTTAACGGTGTGATTTTTAATTTCTTGTACAAGGCCATTCTAGCCTTTGTTTTGCTTGCCGTTTGCGCCGGCGTGCCTTATTTATCGTTCTGGTCGATACCACATTAGTACTTCAAAGAGAATTATAAACGTTTTACTTCGTACAGTTTTTGTACCCATAAAGTACTTAACGGTGTGATTTTAGATTCCTGGTACAAGGCCATTCTTGCCTCCGTTTTGCTTGCCGTTTGCGACGGCGTGCCTTATTTATCATTCTGGTCGACATCACATCAGTACTTCAAAGAGAATTACAAACGTCTTTTTCGTACTTATTTTTGTACCCACAGAGTGCTCAACGGCGTGACTTTTGATTCCTTGTACAAGGCCATTCTGGCCTCCGTTTTCCTTGCCGTTTGCGCCGGCGTGCCTTATTTATAGTTCTGGTCGATATCACATCAGTACTTCAAAGAGAATGACTAACGTTTTTTTTCATACTATTTTTTGTACCCATAGAATACATAACGGTGTGATTTTTGATACCTTGTACAAGGTCATTCTGCCCTCCCTTTTGCTTGCCATTTGCGCCGGCGTGCCTTATTTATCGTTCTGGTCGATACCACATCAGTACTTCAAAGATAATTACAAACTTTTTTTTTCGTACTTGTTTTTGTACCCATAGAGTACTTAACGGTGTGATTTTTGATTCCTTGTACAAGGCCATTCTAGCCTCCGTTTTGCTGGCCGTTTGCATCGGCGTGCCTTATTTATCGTTCTGGTCGATATCACATTAGTTTTTCAAAGAGAATTACAAACTATTTTTTTCGAACTTTTTTTGGTACCCATAGAGCACTTAACGGTGTGATTTTTGATTCCTTGTACAAGGCCATTCTAGCCTCTGTTTTGCTTGCCGTTTGCGCCGGCGTGCCTTATTTATCGTTCTGGTCGATACCACAACAGTACTTCAAAGAGTATTACAAACTTTTTTTTTGTACTTTTTTTTGTACCCATATAGTACTTTACGGTTTGATTTTTGATTCCTTGTACAAGGCCATTCTTGCCTCCATTTTGCTTGCCGTTTGCGCTGGCGTGCCTTATTTATCGTTCTGGTTGATACCACATCAGTACATCAAAGAGAATTACAAACGTTTTTTTCGTACTGTTTTTTTTGTACCCATAGAGTACTTAACGGTGTGATTTTTGATTCCTTGTACACGGCCATTCTAGCCTCCGTTTTGCTTTCCGTTTGCACCGGCGTGCTTTATTTAACGTTCTGGTCGATATCACATTAGTTTTTCAAAGAGAATTACAAACTTTTTTTTCGAACTTTTCTTGTACCCATAGAGTACTTAACGGTGTGTTTTTTGATTGCTTGTACAAGGCCATTCTGGCCTCCGTTTTGCTTTCCGTTTGCGACGGCGTGCATTATTTATCATTATGGTCGATATCACATCATTACTTCAAAGAGAATTACAAACGTTTTTTTCATACTTATTTTTGTACCCATAGAGTACTTAACGGTGTGATTTTTGATTCCTTGTACAAGGCCATTCTAGCCTCCGTTTTGCTTGCCGTTTGCGCCGACGTGCCTTATTTATCGTTCTGGTCGATACCACAACAGTACTTCAAAGAGAATTACAAACTTTTTTTTTGTACTTTTTTTTGTACCCATAGAGTACTAAACGTTGTGATTTTTTATTCCTTGTACAAGGCCATTCTGTCCTCCGTTTTGCTTGCCGTTTGCGCCGGCATGCCTTATTTATCATTCTGGTCGATACCACATTAGTACTTCAAAGAGAATTATAAACGTTTTACTTCGTACTATTTTTTGTACCCATAAAGTACTTAACGGTGTGATTTTAGATTCCTTGTACAAGGCCATTCTTGCCTCCGTTTTGCTTGCCGTTTGCGACGGCGTGCCTTATTTATCATTCTGGTCGACATCACATCAGTACTTCAAAGAGAATTACAAACGTTTTTTTCATACTTATTTTTGTACCCACAGAGTGCTCAACAGTGTGACTTTTGATTCTTTGTACAAGGCCATTCTGGCCTCCGTTTTGCTTGCCGTTTGCGCCGGCGTGCCTTATTTATCGTTCTGGTCGATATCACATCAGTACTTCAAAGAGAATTACAAACATTTTTTTCGTACTCTTTTTTGTACCCATAGAGTACTTAACGGTGTGATTTTTGATTCCTTGTACAAGGGCATTCTGGCCTCCGTTTTGCTTGCCGTTTGCGCCGGCGTGCCTTATTTATCGTTCTGGTCGATATCACATCAGTACTTCAAAGAGAATTACAAACGTTTTTTTTCTTGTACCCATAGAGTACTTAACTGTGTGATTTGTGATTCCTTGTACAAGGTCATTCTGGCCTCCGTTTTTCTTTCCGTTTGCACCGGCGTGCCTTATTTATCGTTCTGGTCGATATCACATCAGTACTTCAAAGAGAATTACAAACTTTTTTTCATACTTTTTTTCGTACCCATAGAGTACTTAACTGTGTGATTTTTGATTCCTTGTACAAGGCCATTCTGGCCTCCGTTTTGCTTGCCGTTTGCGCCGGCGTGCCTTATTTATCGTTCTGGTCGATATCACATCAGTACTTCAAAGAGAATTACGATCATTTTTTTCATACTTTTTTTTGTACCCATAGAGTACTTAACGGTGTGATTTTTGATTCCTTGTACAAGGTCATTCTGGCCTCCGTTTTGCTTGCGGTTTGCGCCGGCGTGCCTTATTTATCGTTCTGGTCGATATCACATCAGTACTTCAAACAGAATTATAAATGTTTTTTTTCGTACTTTTTTTTGTACCCATAGATTACTTGACGGTGTGATTTTTGATTCCTTGTACAAGGCCATTCTGGCCTCCATTTTGCTTGCTATGGGTATAAAAAAAATTACGAAAAAAGGTTAGTAATTTTCTTTGAAGTAACGATGTGATATCGACTAGAAAGTTAAATAAGACACGTCGGCACAAATGGCATGCAAAACGGACACCAGAATGGCCTTGTACAAGGAATCAAAAATCACACCGATAAGTAATCTTAGGGTATGAAAAATGTACAAAAAATAAGGTTGTGATTTTCTTCGACCTACGATGTGATATCGACCAGGCACGGCGGTGCAAACGGCATGCGAAACGGACACCCGAATGGCCTTGAACAAGGAATCAAAAATCACACCGTTAAGTACTCTAAAGGTAAAATAAATATGAAAAAAAGTTTGTAATATTCTTCGAAGTAACTATGTGATATCGAGCAGAACGTTAAATAAGACACGTCGGCACAAACGGCATGCGAAACGGACACCCGAATGGCCTTGTACAAGGAATCAAAAATCACACCTTTAAGTACTTTGTGGGTATGAAAAAGTATGAAAAATAAGGTTGTGATTTTCATCGAAGTAACAATATGATATCTGCCAGAACGCTAAATAAGGCACGGCGGCGCAAACGGCAAGCGAAACAGACACCAGAACGGCCTTGTACAAGGAATCAAAAATCACACCATTAAGTAATCGGTGGGTACAAAAAAAAGTACGAAAAGAAAGTTTGTAATTTTATTTGTAGTACTGATGTGATATCGACCAGAACAATAAATAAGGCACGGCGGCGCAAACGGCAAGCAAAACGGACACCAGAATAGCCTTATACAAGGAATCAAAAATCACACCGTTAAGTACCCTGTGGGTACATTGAAAAGTATGAAAAAAAATGTTTGTATTTTTTTTGAAGTAACGATGTGATATCGAACAGATTGTTAAATAAGGCATGTCGGCATGAGAAACGGATACCAGAATGGCATTGTACCAGGAATCAAAAATCACACCATTAAGTACACTGTGGGTACAAGAAATTTTTTTTATTGTATTTAAAATAATGATGTGATATCGACCAGAACAATAAATAAGGAACGGCGGCACAAAAAACATGCTAAACGGACACACAAATTCCCTTGTAAGAGGAATCAAAAATCACACCGTTAAGTACTTTATATAGGTATGGAAAAGTACAAAATAAAAGGTTGTAATTTTGATGTGATCCTTACGAATCAAATCTTTTGTTTTGCCTAGGAAGAAACTGAATTGTAACCAATGAGAGCTATGATCCGTATCTTAATCTAAGAGTACGGTTGGAACGCCACAACGTAATGCTCGGTTACGCTGATAAGTTCTCAAAGGGGCGATCCTCCAATCCAAGAGAATCTCACACATAAACGTGCACAATTACGACAAGCTTAATCAAATAATAAGATTTCACTCAAATATATGTTGTTCATAAAAGAGATGGTGTTGGCCTATATATAGGCTACAAAAACTGACTCAATGTTCCATCTTCCAATGTGGGACGGAACACTAATGAAAACCTAAATAAACATTAAGGAAAAAGGCGCCTCCCACTATATGGGCTTTGCCAAACCACACTTCAGGCCCAACTAGCCTTTATTGACACAAAACTGAAATAAAAAGACTGATTAAACGAAGCGTTTTCCTTAAGCCCAAAGGCTTAGTGAATGAATAATATTGAAGCTTCATCACCCTCTCTAATTCGAACTTGGTGATAGCCACTCTTAAGATCAATTTTAGTAAATTTTTTAGCACCCCTAAGTTCATCTAGCATGTCATCTAAACAAGGAATGGGATAACGATACTTTACCGTGATTTGATTAATGGCACGACTGTCCATGCACATTCTCCATTCACCTCCTTTCTTGGGCACTACTAACACTGGCACAACACAAGGGCTCATAGATTCTTGAATTTTCCCTTTAGCTAGCAACTCATCGACTTGCTTCTTGATCTCTAAAGTTTCTGTGGGGTTGGCTCTATAAGACGGACGATTTGGCAACGCAGAGCCCGGTACGAGGTCAATATGAAGCTCCACGCCTCACAATGGTGGCAAGCCACTTGGTTCCTCCTCGGGGAATACATCAGCAAACTCCTACAAGACAGAGCACACAACACTAGGTAGAGAACCGATGAGATCACTTACAAGCATTAAACAAGGGGAAGGGGAGGGGAAAGGGGAAAGGGAAAGGGGAAGGGGAAGGGGAGCCACTCGGCCAAGTCACCTTTGGTGAGTGTGGGGGGCCGGCTGCTTGTGTAGGGGAAGGGATCACGGGACCTTTAAATAAGAAAAGAAATACAACCTGATTGGAGTCAATATATCAATAAATTCAGTGGCTTTGGCATAGAAATTCCTATACACATGCGCACTTTTTGACTTTTCAACTGTATTACCTCCCTCACTAGTTATGGCACCAACACTCGCAATTGACTTTTCAACTTTATTACTCCCTCGGCGAGAAACTAAATCGACCTCCCTTGCCTTTTGATTTTCAACTTTTATTTTGCCCTCATTCCTAAGACCCTCATTTTTTTTTTCTCCCGTCAATTTTTTATCTTTACTTTTCAAATGTTCTCCCTCTTTCTTTTGCATTTCCTCACGAGCTCAAACAAGTGCAAGCTGATCTTGACGTACTTGTTCAGGGGTAACAGCTGATAAAGAATAATTCTTGCCCTTATGATGAACGGTGTACTTATTCAAAAACCCATCAAACAACACCTTTCTATCATATTGCCAAGGGCGACCCAACAATATGTGGCTGACTTCCAATGGGACAACATCACATAACACCTCATCTTCGTATTTCCCAATACTAAAAGAAATCAACGCCTGTTGTGTAACCTTCAGCTCTCCCACACTATTCAACCATTGCAACTTGTAGGATTGGGGATGAGGAATAGTAGGTAAACCCATACAAGCAATCAAATCAGCACTAACAACATTAGCACAACTACCAGAATCGACAATAAGAGAACATAGTTTACCATTCAGCAAGCAGCGTGTATGGAAAATATTTTCACGTTGGACACCGTCCTCAAGTTTAGCACTAGCAGTTAGCACATTTTTAAGCACATAAATAGAACCCTCAACTGGGCCACACTCAATATTACCCTTCTCATCCTCATAAGCAGCCTGTTCAAAGTCCTCCTCATCAAAATCATCACCATCTACAACCTCCTCTACAACTAGCATGCTACGTTTAGTAGGACACTCAGACGCAACATGACCAACACCGGTGCATTTAAAACATTTAACGTCACGAGGCTGCCTAATGCGGCGGTCTACACCTTTACCTTTCTCACCTTCCTTAGCTTTAGAAGAGTCATAGGAAGTAGTAGGGGCTGTCCGAGGTGCACTCCGTACAAAATTTGGATTATCTCCTCCAGGCTGAAACGAACGAAAAGAAGAGAATTACCTCCAATTGATTTATTAAAAGTGGGTTTTGGGCGTTTCAACTACCTCTCAATCGCCCGAGCTGTTTGTAACATCTCATCCAATGTATTACAACCACGTAACTTCAATGGCTGTCCAATTTCCAAACGCACACCACACAAAAACCGTTGCATGGTGACCATCTCCTTCTCCTCAATCTGTGATCTGGCTAGTGTAGTCATCATCTCCTCATAGAAATCATCCACCGAACGTTCTCCTTGTTTCATAGTCTGAAGAGTACGATAGAGATCTTGATAATATGACCTAGGATCAAATCGACATATGACATAGAGATTTTTTTTATAGGCCGGGATGCCTTTTGGACGATTACACAAATAGAAAATGTATACGCACAGCAAATAAACGACAGAGGAAACCAATAAGCACAAACTAGGGTTCTTAATTTCAAAAACGTAGATCTTGATTACGAAAGAGTGAATCTTGATGAGTTCTTGATCATTCTCGGTGTGAAAATAGGGTTTAAGGTTGAAAGGTTGTGGTTTTGGGGGTGTTGCAACCTTATTATCCAGGGATGTTTAGGGCTTAGGTAGGCTAATGGCTACGGATTTGTGTGTATTGTAGCAATATTATCTGGGCTGCGAGGAAGAAGGTTTGAAGAAAAGTTGAAGATTTTGGGTTGAAGGATTCGGTTTAGGGTTGTGAAAACTAAGGGTTTGATTTGGCCAAGAACAAGAAGAAAAAGGAAAAGAAAACGAAAAAGAAAAGAAAGACGTGTTTTTTATGATTTTTTTTTTGTAAAATAAGAAAAAAAAACGAAAATTAAAGGAAAAGGATATTTGATTACCTTCAGTTACTGAGCTCTGATACCAACTGATGTGATCCTCACGAATCAAATCCTTTGTTTTGCCCAGGAAGAAACTGAATTGTAACCAATGAGAGCTATGATCCGTATCTTAATCTAAGATTACGGTTGGAATGCCACAACGTAATGCCCGGTTACGCTGATAAGTTCTCAAACGGGCGATCCTCCAATCCAAGAGAATCTCACACATAAATGTGCACAATTACGACAAGCTTAATCAAATAATAAGATTTCACTCAAATATATGTTGTTCATAAAAGAAATGGTGTTGGCCTATATATAGGCTACAGAAACTGACTCAATGATCCATCTTTCAATGTGGGATGGAAAACTAATGAAAACATAAATAAACATTAAGGAAAAAGGCACCTCCCACTATATGGGCTTTGCCAAACCACACTTCAGGCCCAACTAGCCTTTATTGACACAAAACTGAAAAAAAAAAAGACAGATTAAACTAACCGTTTTCCTTATGCCCAAAGGCATAGTGAATGTATAATATTGAAGCTTCATCATATATCACATCAAATTTTCTTCGAAGGAACGATGTGATATCGACCAGAACATTAAATATGGTACGGTGGTGCAAACGGCATGCAAAACGGACACCTGAATGGCCTTGTACAAGGAATCAAAAATCACAACGTTAAGTACTGTGTGGGTAAGAAAAAAGTAATAAAAATAAGGTTGTGAATTTCTCTGAAGTAACGATGTGATATCGATCAGGACGTTAAATAAGGCACGGCGGCACAAACGGCATGCGAAATAGACAACCGAATGGCCTTGTACAAGTAATCAAAATTCACACCGTTAGTACTCTGTGAGTACAAAAAAAATTATGAAAAAAAGTTTGTAATGTTCTTTGAAGTAACGATGTGATATCGACCAGAACGTTAAATAAGGCACGTCAGCGCAAACGGCATACGAAACGGACACCAGAATGGCGTTGTACAAGGATTCAAAAATCACACCGTTAAGTACTCTGTAGGTACGAAAAAATTACAAAAAAAGTTATAAATTTGTTTGAAAAAAAAATCTGATATCAACCAAAACGATAATAAGGTACGACGGCGCAAAAAACATGCGAAACGGACACAAGAATTGTCTTGTACAAGGAATCAAAAATCAATCCGTTAAGTACTTTGTGGGTATGAAAAAGGTATGAAAAAAGGTTGTAATTTTCTTCGAAGTAACGAGGTGATATCGACTAGAATGTCAAATAAGGCACGGCGGCAAAAACGGCATGCGAAACGGACACCCGAATTGCCTTCTACAACGAATCAAAAATCACACCGTTAAGTCATCAGTGGTTACAAAAAAAGTTCAAAAAAAAGTTTTTAATTTTCGTTGAAGTACGATGTGATATCGACCAGAACGATAAATAAGGCACGGCGGTACAAACGGCAAGCAATACGGACACCAGAATGGCCTTGTACAAGGAAGAAAAAATCACACCATTAACTACTCCGTGAGTACAAAAAAAGTAAAAAAAATGTTTTACTTTTGTTTAAAGTAACGATGTGATATCTACCAGATTAATAAATAAGGCACGTCGGCGCAAAAAACATTCAGAACGGACACAAATTCCCTTGTTCAAGGAATCAAAAATCACACCGTTAAGAACTTTATCAGTATGGAAAAGGTACAAAATAAAAGGTTGTAATTTTGGTCGAAGTAACGATATGACATCGACCAAAACATTAGATAAGGCACTGTGGCGCAAACGGCATGCAAAACGGACACCCGAATGGCCTTGTACAAGGAATCCAAAATCACACTATTAAGTACTTTGTGGTTATTAAAAAAGTACGAAAAATAAGGTTATGATTTTCTTCGAAGTAACGATGTGATATCGACCAGAACGTTAAATAAGGCACGGCGGCTTAAACGGCATGCGAAACGGACACCCGAATAGCCTTGTACAAAGAATCAAAATTCACACCGTTAAATAATCTGTGGGTACAAAAAAGTAAGAAAAAAAGTTTATAATTTTCTTTGAAGTAATGACGTGAATCGACCAGAACGTTAAATAAGGCACGGCGGCGCAAACGGCATGCGAAACGGACACCCGAATGGCCTTGTAGAAACAAAATTAAAAACTTTTTTCAAACAAAATTTAAAACTTTTTCGTTTTGGTTGATATCAGATTGTTATTTCAAACAAAATTTAAAAATTTTGTGTAATTTTTTCGTACCCACAGAGTACTTAACGGTGTGATTTTTTATTCCTTGTACAACGTCATTCTGGTGTCCGTTTCGTATGCCGTTTGCGCTGATGTGCCTTATTTAACGTTCTGGTCGATATCACATCGTTACTTCAAAGAACATTACAAAAAAAATTTCATACTTTTTTTTGTACCCACAGAGTACTAACGGTGTTAATTTTGATTCCTTGTACAAGGCCATTCGGGTGTCTATTTTGCATGCCATTTGTACCGCCGTGCCTTATTTAACGTCCTGATCGATATCACATCGTTACTTCAGAGAAATTCACAACCTTATTTTTTGCACTTTTTTCATACCCACAGAGTACTTAACGTTGTGATTTTTGATTCCTTGTACAAGGCCATTCAGGTGTCCGTTTTGCATGCCGTTTGCGCCACCGTGCCATATTTATTGTTCTGGTCGATATCACATCGTTCTTTCGAAGAAAATTACAACCTTTTATTTTTTACTTTTTCCATACCTATATATAGTACTTAACGGTGTGATTTTTGATTCCTTTTACAAGGGAATTTGTGTGCCTTTTTTGCATGTTTTTTGCGCCGCCATGCCTTATTTATTGTTCTGGTCGATATCACATCGTTATTTTAAACACAATTAAAAACTTTTTTTGTACTTTTTTTTGTACCCACAGAGTACTTAATGGTGTGATTTTTAATTCCTTGTACAAGGCCATTCTGGTATCCGTTTCTCTTGCCGTTTACGCCGACATGCCTTATTTAACAATCTGTTCGATATCACATCGTTACTTCAAAAAAATTACAAACCTTTTTTTTTCGTACATTTTTTTGTACCCACAGGGTGATGCGATACGTGCCCAGGAAATGGCTAAGGGATCAATGACGAGCTATGAAAATGTAGTCCTAGAGTCTCCGACCTAGGCTCAAGGCTAAGAACACCAACGTTTTCTCAACACGCTGATTTGTTCTTAAGAGGTGTCTTCTCTGCGACGAAGAGGAAACTCACTCAACTTAAAGAAGAGAAACTTCTCTCAATATAATAATAATGATTTTCATAATTGATTGTCCATAATATTAAAAGTAGAATGACTTTATATAGGCTACAAAATAGAAGACTAACTAACTTATAAGTAATGTGGGATAAATTAGTAAGTAATTTTCGCCCAAATGGCTTTTATTTGCTGAAAATAAACACTTGACCCAACATACTACCATATAGGCAACTCCCCTAATGGGCTTTTGGCCTTTTTCAACTAAAAACATCATAAACGAACGGAAATAAATTAAATCAAACCCAATAGACCTAATTGGACATGAACAATGCGCATTGGCTTATATCTTCGACTGGTCTTCTTGCTTCTTGGATAACTGGTGCATCCTCATTCTTCTTGAATTGGATCACATCATTCTCTCCCTCTTCAAAAGGATCTGTCCTCAGATCTAAGTCCAATGGTAGTGAAGGGACTGTCAAAATTGGACCTTCCGGGTCACATCACAGGGTACAAAAAAAACGTTTGAATTCCTTGTACAAGGCCATTCTAATGTCCGTTTTGCCTGCCGTTTACGTTTGAATTGTCTTATTTACGTTGGAATGGCCTTGTAAACGGCAAGCAAAACGGACACTAGAATGGTCTCGTACAAGGAATTCAAATGTTTCTGGTCGATATCACATAGTTACTTCAAAGAAAATTACAAACCTTTTCTTTCGTACTTTTTTTATACCCAATGATTACTTAACGGTGTGATTTTTGATTCCTTGTACAAGGCCATTCTAGTGTCCGATTCGCATGCCGTTTACGCCGATTTGTCTTATTTAACTTTTTCTGGTCGATATCACATAGTTATTTCAAAGAGATTTACAAATCATTTTTTTGTACTTTTTTTGTACCCACAGAGTATTTAACGGTGTGATTTTTGATTCCTTGTACAAGGCCATACGGTGTCCGTTTCGCATGCCATTTGCGCCGGCGTGCCTTATTTATCGTTCTGGTCGATATCACATCAGTACTTCAAAGAAAATTACAAACTCTTTTTTCGCAGTTTTTTTGTACCCACCGATTACTTAACGGTGTGATTTTTGATTCTTTGTACAAGGCCATTCGGATGTCCGATTTGCCTGCCGTTTGCACCGCCGTGCCTTATTTATCGTTGTAGTCGATATCACATCAGTACTTCAAAGAAAATTACAAACCTTTTTTTTCATACTTTTTTTATACCCACCGATTACTTAACGGTGTGATTTTTGATTCCTTGTACAAGGCCATTCTGGTCTCCGTTTTGCATGCCGTTTGCGCCGGCGTCCCTTATTTATCGTTCTGGTCGATATCACATCAGTAATTCAAAGAAAATTACAAACGTTTTTTTCATACTTTTTTTGTACCCATAGAGTACTTAACGGTGTGATTTTTGATTCCTTGTACAAGTCCATTCGGGTGTCTGTTTCGCATGCCGTTTAAGCCGATTTGTCTTCTTTAATTTTTGGGTCGATATCACAGACTTATTTCAAAGAGAATTACAAACATTTTATTTCGCACCTATTTTTGTACCCATAGAGTACTTAATGGTGTGATTTTTGATTCCTTGTACAAGGCCATTCAGGTGTCCGTTTTGCTTGCCGTTTGCACCGCCGTGCCTTATTTATCGTTGTGGTCGAAATCGCATCGTTACTTCAAAGAGAATTACAAACCTTTTTTCGAACTTTTTTTGTACCCATCGATTACTTAACGGTGTGATTTTTGATTCCTTGTACAAGGCCATTCGGGTGTCCGTTTCGCATGCCGTTTACGCCGATTTGTCTTCTTTAACTTTCTGGTCGATATCACATAGTTACTTCAAAGAGAATTACAAACGTTTTTAAGTACTTTATTTGTACCCAAGGATTATTTAACGATGTGATTTTTGATTCCTTGTACAAGGTCATTCGGGTGTCCGTTTCGCATGCCGTTTACGCCGATTTGTCTTTTTTAACATTCTGGTCGATATCACATAGTTACTTCAAAGAAAATTACAAACGTTTTTTTTCGTACTTTTTTTGTACCAATTGAGTACTTAACGATGTGATTTTTGATTCTTGTACAAAGCCATTCTAGTGTCCATTTCGCATGCCGTTTACGCCGATTTGTATTATTTAACATTCTGGTCGATATCACATAGTTACTTCAAAGAAAATTACAAACGTTTTTTTTCATACTTTTTTTGTACCTATAGAGTACTTAACGGTGTGATTTTTGATTCCTTGTGCAAGGGAATTCGGTGTCCGTTTCGCATGCCGTTTACGCCGATTTGTCTTATTTATCGTTCTGGTCGATATCACATCAGTACTTCAAAAAAAATTACAAACGTTTTTTTTCGTACTTTTTTTGTACTTAATGATTACTTAACGGTGCGACTTTTGATTCCTTATACAAGGCCATTCGCGTGTCCGTTTCGCATGCCGTTTGCACCGATTTGTCTAATTTATCATTCTGGTTGATATCACATCAGTATTTCAAAGAAAATTACAAACATTTTTTTCGTACTTTTTTGTACTCAATGATTACTTTACAGTGCCGTTTGCACCGCCGTGTGTTAAGGGTGATTTTATACGTTTTATAAGGATATATTTTGTAACAATTCTCTCAATATTCGTATGTTTCTCATAGAAATCGAGCTTTATATTGAAATATTGAGCAAATGAGTTTTAGAAGTATTAAAGTGCAAAATCGGGTTAATTATGTGATTTTATTGGATAAATATCTTTAGATGTAAGATGTTACATTTTGCATGTTTTTATCGTGATGTAGGTACGCTTGCATGAGGTGAAAGGAGCTTAAAAGATGTTCAAGTGATGATTTGCATGGAAGGGAAGAGATAGAGATGAAGTTGGAATGAAGATCAAGATGAATTTGGAAGAAAAAGAGCTGAACGCGCGTCCAAGTCCCGTCCAGAGTGGACTGGCGTCCAGAATATTGGACTGGCGTCCAGGAGGAAAAAGTTGAACAGAGAGTTTGGACGCTGAAGCAAACGGGCGTCCATCTGCGTCCAGCAAGACCGAACGAGCGTCCAGAAGGAATGGACGGGCGTCCAACCACCGCCTTTGCTGAAACCGACCTGAAAACTTATAAATAGACGCGTTTTCTGCAACCCTAAGGACGACAATTCGATCCCTGGCCGCCCCAGGCCCTTTGGGGGCGCCCTAGCTGCGTTTTCCCACCATCATAACCATCTTTTTATCTTCCTTTTTATTTATATGATTTGTTTTCCAACGATGGATAGAGGCTAAGCGTTTTGAACAAGCTTGTGAAGCCGATCGAGCATCAACTTGATTTCTTCTTTGGATTTGTTTGGTGAGTTTTATTAAAGCTTGTATCTTTATTATGCTTTTATATTGATTATGCAATTATATCGATGGATTGTTGCTTATTGATGTTTAATGTTGATGAGAATCGTTATTAGACCTAGATCACCGTAGTAAAGATTAGATTTTTAACCTAAAAATAACGAGAGTTGATTAGGTTAAATTTCTAGGTTGCTAGATTGAGAAATCTTACACCTTTGTTTTGGAAGCGTTAATCTTTAAGATCGAGAGATGAGAGATTAGTAGGCGAATTATCTATGAGAGTAGGAATTCATACCTTTGATAGGTGAACCACATCTTTATTAAACCTTCACTAAACGATCTAGGGTAGAAATTGAGTGTTGCGAGATAGGTGGATCATTGCTTGTTCTTCGTTGTTTTCTTAGAAGTTTATTTTCTTTTTAGTTTATAGATTAGAGTTATTTTCGTTCGCAATTATCTTTCCTGGCTTTGGACTGACAATCCTCTGTCCAGTTTATTTTATCGTTTTTAGTTTCGTTTTAGTAGTAACAACCTTAGGAAAATTAATGAACTAGATACCCCGATTCCCTGTGACCGACTCTGGTATTAATCGCTATACTACGATCCCTACACTTGGGGAATACCGGATTTATAAATTTTATTACTTGTTTGCTTTGTTAGATAAAATCCGTGACACCGTGCCTTATTTATCGTTATGGTCGATATCAATCGTTACTTCAAAGATAATTACAAACCTTTTTTTCATACTTTTTTTGTACCCACGGAGTACTTAACGGTGTGATGTTTTATTCCTTGTACAAGGCCATTTTGGTCTCTGTTTTGCTTGCCGTTTGTACCTCCGTGGTCGATATAACATCAGTACTTCAAAGATAATTACAAACCTTTTTTCGTACTTTTTTTTGTACCCACAGAGTACTTAACGGTGTGATTTTTTATACCTTGTACAAGTCCATTCAGGTCTCCGTTTTGCTTGATGTTTGCGCCAGCGTGCCTTATTTATCGTTCCAGTCGATATCACATCAGCACTTCAAAGAAAATTACAAAACTTTTTTTCGTAATATTTTTGTACCCACCGATTACTTAACGGTGTGATTTTTGATTCATGTACAAGGACATTCGGGTGTCCGTTTCGCCTGCCGTTTGCGCCGTCGTGCCTTATTTATCGTTCTGGTCGATATCACATCGTTACTTCAAAGATAATTACAAACCTTTTTTTCATACTTTTTTTGTACCCAAAGAGTACTTAACGGTGTGATTTTTGATTCCTTGTACAAGGACATTCGGGTGTCCGTTTCGCCTGCCGTTTGCGTCGGCGTGCCTTATTTATCGTTCTGGTCGATATCACATCGTTACTTCAAAGATAATTACAAACCTTTTTTTACGTACTTTTTTTTGTACCCATAGAGTACTTAACGGTGTGATTTTTGATTCCTTGTACAAAGCCATTCGGGTGTCCGTTTCGCCTGCCGTTTACGCTGATTTGTCTTATTTTTCGTTCCGGTTGATATCACATAAGTAATTCAAAGAAAATTACAAACGTTTTTTTTCGTACTTCTTTTGTACTCAATGATTACTTAACGGTGTGATTTTTGATTCCTTGTACAAGGCTATTCGCGTGTCCGTTTCGCATGCCGTTTACTCCGATTTGTCTTATTTATCGTTCTGGCCGATATCACATCAGTAATTCAAAGAAAATTACAAATGTTTTCTTTCATACTATTCTGTACTCAATGATTATTTAACGGTGTGATTTTTGATTCCTTGTACTAGGCCATTCGGGTGTCCGTTTCGCATGCCGTTTACGCCGCCGTGACTTATTTAACGTTCTGGTCGATATCTTATCAGTACTTCAAAGAAAATTACAAACGTTTTTTATCGTACTTCTTTTTGTACCCACAGAGTACTTAACAGTGTGATTTTTGATTACTTGTACAAGGTCATTCTAGTGTCCGTTTCGCATGCCGTTTGCACCGCCGTGCCTTATTTATCGTTGTGGTCGATATCATATCGTTACTTCAAAGATAAGTACAAACCTTTTTTTTCGTACTTTTTTTCTACCCATAGAGTACATAACAGTGTGATTTTTGATTCCTTGTACAAGGCCAATCTAGTTTCTGTTTCGCATGCCGTTTGCACCGCCATGCCTTATTTATCGTTGTGGTCGATATCACACCGTTACTTCAAAGATAATTACAAACCTTTTTTTCCTACTTTTTTTTGTACCCATAGAGTACTTAACGGTGTGATTTTTGATTCCTTCTACAAAGCCATTATGGTCTCCGTTTTGCTTGCCGTTTGCACCGCCGTGCCTTATTTATCTTTCTGGTCGATTTCACATCAGTACTACAAAGATAATTACAAACCTTTTTTTCGTACTTTTTTTGTACCCACAGAGTACTTTATGGTGTGATTTTTGATTTCTTCTACAAGGCCATTCTGGTCTCTGTTTTGCTTGCCGTTTGCGCCGACGTGCCTTATTTATCGTTATGGTCGATATCACATAAGTACTTCAAAGAAAATCACAAACATTTTTTTTCGTACTTTTTATGTACCCATAGCGTACTTAACGGTGTGATTTTTGATTCCTTGTACAAGGCCATTCAGGTGTCCGTTTCGCATGCCGTTTACGCCGATTTGTCTTATTTAACTTTCTGGTCGATTACAAACTTTTTTTTCGTACTTTTTTTGTACCTATAGAGTACTTAACGGTGTGATTTTTGATTCCTTGTACAAGGCCATTCGGGTGTCCGTTTCGCCTGCTGTGTGCGCCGGCGTGCCTTATTTATCGTTCTGGTCGATATCAAATCGTTACTTCAAAGATAATTACAAACCTTTTCTTCATACATTTTTTATACCCACCGGTTACTTAACGGTGTGATTTTTGATCCTTGTACAAGGCCATTTGGGTGTCCGTTTCGCATGCAGTTTTTTGCCGACGTGTCTTATTTAACTTTCTGCTCAATATCACATTGTTACTTCAAAGAGAATTACAAACGTTTTTTTTCGTACTTTTTTTTGTACCCATAGAGTACATAACGGTGTGATTTTTGATTCCTTGTACAAGGCCATCGGTTGTCCGTTTTGCATGCCGTTTCTGCCGACGTGTCTTATTTAACTTTCTGGTCGAAAACACATTGTTACTTCGAAAACAATACAAACCTTTTTTTTGAACTTTTTTTGTACCCACCGATTAGTTAACGGTCTGATTTTTGATTCCTTGTACAAGGCCATTCGGGTCTCCGCTTTCCTGCCTTTTGCACCGTCGTTCCTTATTTATCGTTGTGGTCGATATCACATCAATACTTCAAATATAATTACAAATCTTTTTTCGTACTTTTTTTTGTACACATCGAGTACTTAACGGTGTGATTCTTGATTCATTGTACAAGGCCATTCTAGCGTCCGTTTTGCCTGCCGTTTGCACCGCCGTGCCTTATTTATCATTGTGGTTGATATCACATCAGTACATCAAAGAAAATTCCAAAAGAAAATTCGTACTTTTTTTACACGATGCCGTTTACGCCAATTTGTCTTATTTAACTTTTTGGTCGATATCACATAGTTACTTCAAAGAGAATTACAAACGTTTTTTTCGTACTTTTTTTGTACCCATTGAGTACTTAACGGTGTGATTTTTGATGTGCAAGGCCATTCTAGTGTCCGTTTCGCATGCCGTTTGCACCGCCGTGTCTTATTTATCGTTGTGGTCGATATCACATCATTACATCAAAGATAATTACAAACCTTTTTTTCATACTTTTTATATACCCAATGATTACTTAACGGTGGGATTTTAGATTCCTTGTACAAGGCCATTCTGGTATCCATTTTGCATGCCGTTTGCACCGACGTGCCTTATTGATCGTTATGGTCGATATCACATCAGTACATCAAAGATAATTACAAACTTCTTTTTCATACTTTTTTTTGTACCCACAAATTACTTAACGGTGTGATTTTTGATACCTTGTACAAGGCCATTCAGGTCTCCATTTTGCTTGCCGTTTGCGCCAGCGTGCCTTATTTATCGTTCTAGTCGATATCACATCAGTATTTCAAAGAAAATTACCAAACTTTTTTTCGTACTTTTTTTGGACCCACCCATTACTTAACGGTTTGATTTTTGATTCCTTGTACAAGGACTTTCGGGTGTCCGTTTCGCCTGCCGTTTCCGCCGGCGTGCCTTATTTGTCGTTCTGGTCTATATCACATCGTTACTTCAAAGATAATTACAAACCTTTTTTTCATACTTTTTTTGTACCCATAGAGTACTTAACGGTGTGATTTTTGATTCCTTGCACAAAGCCATTCGGTTGTCCGTTTCGCATGCCGTTTACGCCGATTTGTCTTATTTATCGTTCTGGTTGATATCACATCAGTATTTCAAAGAAAATTACAAACTTTTTTTTCGTACTTTTTTGTACTCAATGATTATTTAACGGTGTGATTTTTGATTCCTTGTACAAGACCATTCGGGTGTCTGTTTCGCATGCCGTTTACGCCGCCGTGCCTTATTTAACGTTCTGGTCGATATCACATCAGTAATTCAAAGAAAATTACAAAGGTTTTTTATCATACTTTTTTTTGTAACCATAGAGTACTTAACAGTGCGATTTTTGATTACTCGTACAAGGGCATTCTAGTGTCCGTTTTGCCTGCCGTTTGCACCGCCGTGCCTTATTTATCGTTGTGGTCGATATCACATCATTACTTCAAAGATAATTACGAACTTTTTTTTGTACTTTTTTTGTACCCATAGAGTACATAACGGTGTGATTTTTGATTCCTTCTACAAAGCCATTCTGGTCTCCGTTTTGCTTGCCGTTTGCACCTCCGGGCCTTATTTATCGTTCTGGTCGATATCACATCAGTATTTCAAAGATAATTACAAACCTTTTTTTCGTACTTTTTTTGTACCCACAGAGTACTTATTGGTGTGATTTGGTCTCCGTTTTGCTTGCCGTTTGCACCGGCGTACCTTATTTATCGTTCTGGTCGATATCACATAAGTACTTCAAAGAAAATTACAAGCGTTATTTTTCATACTTTTTTTTGTACCCATAGAGTACTTAACGATGTGATTTTTGATTCCTTGTACAAGGCCATTTGGGTGTCCGTTTACGCCAATTTGTCTTATTCAACTTTCTGGTCGATATCACATAATTACATCAAAGAGAATTACAAACGTTATTTTTCGTACTTTTTTTTGTACCCATAGAGTACTTAACGGTGTGATTTTTGATTCCTTGTAGAAGGCCATTTGGGTGTCCGTTTCACCTGCCGTTTGCGCCGGGGCGCCTTATTTATCTTTCTGGTCGATATCAAATCGTTACTTCAAAGATAATTACAAACCTTTTTTTTCGTACTTTTTTTATACCCACCGAATACTTAACGGTGTGATTTTTTATTCCTTTTACAAGGCAATTCGGGTCCCCGTTTTCATGCCTTTTGCACCGCCGTGCCTTATTTATCGTTGTGGTCGATATCACATCAGTACTTCCAATATAATTACAAACCTCTTTTTCGTACTTTTTTTGTACCCACAGAGTACTTAACGGTGTGATTTTTGATACCTTGTACAAGGTCATTCGGGTCTCCGTTTTGCTTGCTGTTTGTGCCGGCATGCCTTATTTATCGTTCTGGTCGATATCACATCAGTACTTCAAAGAAAATTGCAAACATTTTTTCGTACATTTTTTGTACCCATAGAGTACTTAACGGTGTGATTCTTGATTCCTTGTACAAGGCCATTCTAGCATCCGTTTTGTCTGCTGTTTGCACCACCGTGCCTTATTTATCGTTGTGGTGGATATCACATTAGTACATCAAAGAAAATTCAAAAAAAAAATTCGTACTTTTTTTATACGATGCCGTTTACGCCGATTTGTCTTATTTAACTTTCTTGTCGATATCACATAGTTACTTCAAAGAGAATTACAAACGTTTTTTTTCATACATTTTTTTGTACCCATAGAGTACTTAACAGTGTCATTTTTTATTCCGTGTACAAGGCCATTATAGTGTCCATTTTGCATGCCGTTTGCACCGCCGTGCCTTATTTATCGCTGTGGTCGTATCACATCGTTACTTCAAAGATAATTACAAACCTTTTTTTCGTACTTTTTCTATACCCAATGATTACATAATAGTGGGATTTTAGATTCCCTATACAAGGCCATTCTTGTCTTCATTTCGCATGCCGTTTGCACCGACGTGCCTTATTGATCGTTCTGGTCGATATCACATCAGTACTTCAAAGAAAATTACAAAAAAAATTTCGTACTTTTTTTGTACCCACCGATTACTTAACGCTGTGATTTTTGATTCCTTTTACAAGGCCATTCGGGTGTCTGTTTTGCGCTGGTGTGACTTATTTATCGTTCTGGTCGATTTCACATCTGTACTTCAAAGAAAATTACCAACGTTTTTTTTCGTACTTTTTTTTGTAGCCATAGAGTACTTAACGGAGTGATTTTTGATTCCTTGTACAAGGCCTTTCGGGTGTCCGTTTTGCATGCCGTTTGCGCCGACGTGTCTTATTTAACTTTCTGGTCGATATCACATTGTTACTTCAAAGAGAATTACAAACGTTTTTTTCGTACTTTTTTTTGTACCCAAAGAGTACATAACGGTGTGATTTTTGTTTCCTTGTACAAGGCCATTCTAGTGTCCATTTCACCTACCGTTTGCGCCGGCGTGACTTATTTATCGTTCTGGTCGATATCACATCGTTACGTCGAAGAAAATCACAACCTTATTTTTCGTACTTTTTTCATACCCATAGATTACTTAACGGTGTCATTTTTGATGCCTTGTACAATGCCATTCGGGTGTCCGTTTTGCATGCCGTTTGCGTCGACGTGTCTTATTTAAATTTCTAGTCGATATCACATCGTTACTTCACAAAAAATTACAAACCGTTTTTTCATACTTTTTTTGTACCCACAGAGTACTTAACGGTGTGATTTTTGATACCTTGTACATGGCCATTCTAGTGTCCGTTTTGCCTGCCTTTTGCACCGCCGTGCCTTATTTATCGTTGTGGTCGATTTCACATCGGTACTTCAAATATAATTACAAACCTTATTTTTTCATACTTTTTTTGTACCCACAGAGTACTTAACGGTGTGATTTTTGATACCTTGTACAAGGCCATTCAGGTCTCCGTTTTGCTTGCCGTTTGCGCCAGCATGTCTTATCTATCGTTCTCGTCGATATCACTTCAGTATGAAAAAAAATGTTTGTAATTCTCTTTGAAGTACTGATGTGGTATCGACCAGAACGATAAATAAGGCAGACCGGCGCAAACGGCACAAAACGGAGGCCAGAATGGCCTTGTACAAGGAATCAAAAATCACACGGTTAAGTACTCTATGGGTACAAAAAAAGGTACGAAAATCAACGTTAGTAATTCTCTTTAAATTACTGATGTGGTATCGACCAGAACGATAAAAAGGCACGCCGGCACAAATGGCAAGCAAAACGGAGTCCGGAATGGCCTTGTACAAGGAAACCAAAATCACACCGTTAAGTACTCTATGAGTACAAAAAAAGTACGAAAAAAGATGTTAGTAATTTTCTTTGAAGTACTGATGTGATATCGACCAGAACGATAAATAAGGCACCCCGGGGCAAACGGCAAGCAAAACGGAGGCCAGAATGGCCTTGGACAATGAATCAAAAATCACACCGTTAAGTACTCTATGGGAACAAAAAAAAAGTACGAATGTTTGTAATTCTCTTTGAAGTACTGATGTGATATCGACCGGAACGATAAATAAGGCACGCCGGCGTAAACGGCAAGCAAAACGGATTCCAAAATGACCTTGTACAAGAAATCAAAAATCACACTGTTAATACGTTATGGGTACAAAAAAAAGTACGAAAAAATGTTTGTAATTCTCTTTGAAGTACTGATGTGATATCGACCAGAACGATAAATAAGTCACGCCAGAGCAAAAAGCCAGCAAAACGGAGGCCAGAATGGTGTTATACAAGGAATCAAAAATCACACCGTTACTACTCTATGGGTACAAAAAAGTATGAAAAAAAATGTTTGTAATTCTCTTTGAAGTACTAATGTTATATCGACAAGAACGCTAAATAAGGCATGCCGGCGCAAACGGCAAGCAAAACGGAGTCCAGAATGGCCATGTACATGGAATAAAAAATCACACCTTTACTACTCTATGGGTACAAAATAAAGTACGAAAAAAAAATGTTTGTAATTCTCTTTGAAGTACTGATGTGATATCGACCAGAACTATAAATAAGGCACGCCGGCGGAAACGGCAAGCAAAACGGAGGCCAGAATGGCCTTGTACAAGGAATCAAAAATCACACCATTAAGTACTCTATCGGTACAAAAAAAGTATGAAAAAAACGTTTGTAATTCTCTTTGAAGTACTGATGTGATATCGACCAGAACTATAAATAAGGCACGCCGGCGCAAACGACAAGCCAAACGGAGGCCAGAATGGCCATGTACAAGGAATCAAAAATCACACCGCTAAGTACTCTATGGGTACCAAAAAAAGTATGAAAAAAACGTTTGTAATTCTCTTTGAAGTACTGATGTGATATCGACCAGAACTATAAATAAGGCACGCCGGCGCAAACGGCAAGCAAAACGGAGGCCAGAATGGCCTTGTACAAGGAATCAAAAATCACACCGTTAAGTACTCTATGGGTGCAAAAAAAACTATGAAAAAAACGTTTGAAATTCTCTTTGAAGTACTTATGTGATATCGACCAGAACGATAAATAAGGCACGCCGGCGCAAACGGCAAGCAAAACGGAGGCCAAAATGGCTTTGTACAAGGAATCAAAAATCACACAGTTAAGCACTCTATGGGTACAAAAAAAGTTGGAAAAAATATGTTTAAAAATCACACCGTTAAGTACTCTATGGGTACAAAAAAAGTACTTGTAATTCTCTTTGAAGTACTGATGTGATATCGACCAGAATGATAAATAAGGCAAGCAAAACGGAGGCCAGAATGGCCATGTACAAGGAATCAAAAATCACACCGTTATAAAAAAAGGTTTGTAATTCTCTTTGAAGTACTGATGTGATATCGACAAGAACGAAAAATAAGACACGCTGGCGCAAACGGCAAGTAAAATGAAGGCCAGAATGGCCTTGTACAAGGAATCAAAAATCACACCGTTAATTACTCTATGGGTACAAAAAAAAGTACGAAAAAAATGTTTGTAATTCTCTTTGAAGTACTGATGTGGTATCGACCAGAACGATAAATTAGGCACATTGGTGCAAACTGCAAGCAAACGGAGGCCAAAATGGCCTTGTACAAGGAATCAAAAATCACACCGTTAAGTACTCTATAGGTACAAAAAAAGTATGAAAAAAACGTTTGTAATTCACTTTGAAGTGCTGATGTGATATCGACCAGAACGATAAATAAGGCACGCCGGCGCAAACGGCAAGCAAAATAGAGGCCATAATGGCCATGTACCAGGAATAAAAAATCACACCGTTAAATACTCTATGGGTACAAAAAAAATACGAAAAAAAAAGTTTGTAATTCTCTTTGAAGTACAGATGTGATATCGACCAGTACGATAAATATGGCATGCCGGCGCAAACGGCATGCAAAACGGAGGCCAGAATGGCCTTGTACAAGGAATCAAAAATCACACCGTTAAGTACTCTATCAGTACAAAAAAAGTACGAAAAAAAACGTTTGTAATTCTGTTTGAAGTACTGATGTCGTACCGACCAGAAAGATAAATAAGGCACGCCGTTGGAAACAGCAAGCAAAACAGAGGCCAGAATGGCCTGGTACAAGGAATCAAAAATCACACCGTTATGTACTCTTTAAGTACAAAAAAAAGTACGAAAAAACGTTTGTAATTCACTTTGAAGTACTGATGTGATATCGACCAGAACGATAAATAAGGCACGCCGGCATAAACGGCAAGCAAAACGGAGGCCAGAATGGCCTTGTTCAAGGAATCAAAAATCACACCGTTAAGTACTCTATGGGTACTAAAAAAAGTATGAAAAAAATGTTTGTAATTCTCTTTGAAGTACTGATGTTATATCGACCAGAACGATATATAAGGCACACCGGGGGAAACGGCAAGCAAAACGGAGGCTAGAATGGCCTTATTCAAGGAATCAAAATTCACACCGTTAAGTACCTTATGGGTACAAAAAAAGTACGAAAAAAAACGTTTGTAATGCTCTTTGAAGTACAGATTTGATATCGACCAGTACGATAAATTAGGCAAGCCGGCGCAAACGGCATGCAAAACGGAGGCCAGAATGGCCTTGTACAAGGAATCAAAAATCACACCGTTAAGTACTCTATGGGTACAAAAAAAATGAAAAAAACGTTTGTAATTGTCTTTGAAGTACTGATGTGATATCGACCAGAACGATAAATAAGGCTCACCGGCGGAAACGCCAAGCAAAACGGAGGCCAAAATGTATTTTTTCAAGGAATCAAAAATCACACCGTTATGTACTCTTTGGGTACAAAAAAAGTATGAAAAAAAACGTTTGTAATTCTCTTTGAAGTACTGATGTGATATCAACAAGAACGATAAATAAGGCACGCCGGCGCAAACGGCAAACAAAACGGAGGCCAGAATGGCCTTGTACAAGGAATCAAATGTCACACCGTTAAGAACTCTATGGGTATAAAAAAAAGTATTAAAAAAAATGTTTGTAATTCTCTTTGAAGTACAGATGTGATATCGACCAGAACGAAAAATAAGGCATGCCGGCGCAAACGACAAGCAAAAATGGAGGCCAGAATCGCCTTGTACAAGAAATCAAAAATCACACCGTTAGTACTCTATGGGTACAAAAAAAAGTACGAAAAAAAATGTTTGTAATTCTCTTTGAAGTACTGATGTGATATCGACTAGAACGATAAATAAGGCACGCCGGCGCAAACGGCATGCAAAACGGAGGCCAGAATGGCTTTGTACAAGGAATCAAAAATCACACCGTTAAGTACTCTATGGGCACAAAAAAAAGTATGAAAAAAAACGTTTGTAATTCTCTTTGAAGTACTGATGTGATATCGACCAGAACGATAAATAAGGCACGCCGGCACAAACGGCAACCAAAACGGAGGCCAGAATGGCCTTGTACACGGAATCAAAAATCACACCGTTATGTACTCTTTGGGTAGAAAAAAAAGTACGAAAAAAAACGTTTGTAATTCTCTTTGAAGTACAGATGTGATATCGACCAGAACGATAAATAAGGCACACCGGGGGAAACGGCAAGCGAAACGGAGGCCAGAATGGCCCTGTACAAGGAATCAAAAATCACACCGTTAAGTACTCTATGGGTACAAAAAAAAGTACGAAAAAATGTTTGTAAGTCTCTTTGACGTACATATGTGATATCGACCAGTGCGATAAATAAGGCACGCCAGCGCAAACGGCATGCAAAATGGAGGCTAGAATGGCCTCGTACATGGAATCAAATATCACACCGTTAAGTACTCTATGGGTACAAAAAAAAGTATGAAAAAAAACGTTTGTAATTCTCTTTGAAGTACAGATGTGATATCGACCATTACGATAAATAAGGCACGCTGGCGCAAACGGCAAGCAAAACGGAGGCCAGAATTGCCTTGTACAAGGAATCAAAAATCACACCGTTAGTACTCTATGGGTACAAAAAAAAGTATGAAAAAAAATGTTTGTAATTCTCTTTGAAGTACTGATGTGACATCGACCAGAAGGATAAATAAGGCACGCCGGCGCAAACGGCAAGCATAACGGAGGCCAGAATGGCCTTGTACAAGGAATCAAAAATCACACCGTTAAGTACTCTATGGGTACAAAAAAATGTTTGCAATTCTCTTGGAAGTACTGATGTGATATCGACCAGAACGATAAATAAGGCGCGCCGGCGCAAACAGCTAGCAAAATGGAGGCCAGAATGGCCTTATACACGGAATCAAAAATCACACCGTTATGTACTCTATGTGTACAAAATAAAGTATGAAAAAAACATGTACAAGGAATCAAAAATCACACCGTTAAGTACTCTATGGGTACAAAAAAAGTACGAAAAAAACATTCGTAATTCTCTTTGAAGTACTGATGTGATATCGACCAGAACGATAAATAAGGCACGCCGGCGCGTACGGCAAGCAAAACGGAGGCCAGAATGGCCTTGTACAAAAAATCAAAAATCACACCGTTAATTACTTTATGGGTACAAAAAAAAGTATTAAAAAAAACGTTTCTAATTCTCTTTGAAGTACTGATGTGATATCGACCAGAACGATAAATAAGGCACGCCGGCACAAACGGCAAGCAAAACGGAGGCCAGAATGGCCTTGTACACGGAATCAAAAATCACACCGTTATGTACTCTGTGGGTACAAAAAAAAGTACGAAATAAAAGTTAGTAATTCTCTTTGAAGTACTGATGTGATATCGACCAGAACGATAAATAAGGCACGCCGGCGTAAACGGTAAGCAAAACGGAGGCCAGAATGGCCATGTACAAGGAATCAAAAATCACACCGTTAAGTACTATGGGTACTAAAAAAAAGTATGAAAAAAAGGTTTGTAATTCTCTTTCAAGTACTGATGTGATATCGACAAGAACGATAAATAAGGCACGCTGGGGGAAACGACAAGCAAAACGGTGGCCAGAATGGCCATGTACAAGGAATCAAAAATCACACCGTTAAGTACCTTATGGGTACAAAAAAAAGTACGAAAAAAAACGTTTGTAATTCTCTTTGAAGTACAGATGTGATATCGACCAGTACGATAAATTAGGCACGCCGGCGCAAACGGCATGCAAAACGGAGGCCAGAATGACCTTGTACAAGGAATCAAAAATCACACCGTTAAGTGCTCTATGGGTACAAAAAAAGTATGAAAAAAAACGTTTGTAATTCTCTTTGATGTACTGATGTGATAACGACCAGAACGATAAATAAGTCTCACTGGCGGAAACGGCAAGCAAATCGGAGGCCAGAATGGATTTGTACAAGGAATCAAATGGGTACAAAAAAAAGTACGAAAAAAAACGTTTGTAATTCTCCTTGAAAATACTGATGTGATATCGACTAGAACGATAAATAAGGCACGCCGGCGCAAACGGCAAGCAAAACGGAGGCCGGAATGGCATAGTACAAGGGATCAAAAATCACACCGTTAAGTACTCTATGGGTACAAAAAAAGTACGAAAAAAAAACGTTTATAATTCCCTTTGACGTACTGATGTGATATCGACCAGAACGATAAATAAGGCACGCCGGCTCAAACGGCAAGCAAAACGGAGGCCAGAATGGCCTTGTACACGGAATCAAAAATCACACCGTTATGTACTCTTTGGGTACCAAAAGAAGTACGAAAAAAAAAATATTTGTAATTCTCTTTGAAGTACAGATGTGATTTCGACCAGATCGATACATAAGGCTCGCCGGGGGAAACGGCAAGCGAAACGGAGGCCAGAATGGCCTTGTACAAGGAATCAAAAATCACACCGTTAAGTACTCTATGGGTACAAAAAAAAGTACGAAAAAAAACGTTTGTAAGTCTCTTTGAAGTACAGATGTGACATCGACCAGTGCGATAAATAAGGCACGCCGGCGCAAACGGAATGCAAAACGGAGGCCCGAATGGCCTTGTACAATGAATCAAAAATCACACTATTAAGTACTCTGTGGGTACAAAAAAAGCGAAAAAAACGTTTGTAATTCTCTTTGAAGTACTGATGTGATATCGACCAGAACGATAAATATGGCACGCCGGCGCAAACGGCAAGAAAAACGGAGGCCATAATGGCCTTGTACACGGAATCAAAAATCACACCGTTATGTACACTATGGGTACAAAAAAAGTACAAAAAAAAACGTTTGTAATTCTCTTTGATGTACTGATGTGATATCGACCAGAACGATAAATAACGCACGCCGGCGCAAACGGCAAGAAAAACGGAGGTCAGAATAGATTTGTACAAGGAATCAATAATCACATCGTTATGTACTCTTTGGGTACAAAAAAAAGTACGAAAAAATCGTTTGTAATTCTTTTTTAAAGTACTGATCTGATATCGACCAGAACGATAAATAAGGCATGCCGGCGTAAATGGCAAGCTAGACGGAGGCCAGAATGGCCTTGTACAAGGAATCAAATATCACACCGTTAAGTACTCTTTGGGTACAAAAAAGTATGAAAAAAAATGTTTGTAATTCTCTTTCAAGTACAGATGTGATATCGACCAGAACGATAAATAAGGCACGCCGGCGCAAACGGCAAGCAAAACGGAGGCCAGAATTGCCTTTTGCAAGGAATAAAAAATAACACCGTTAAGTACTCTATGGGTACAAAAAAGTATGAAAAAAACTGTTGTAATTCTCTTTAAGGTACAGATGTGATATCGACCAGTACGATAAATTAGGCACGCCGGCGCAAACGGCATGCAAAACGGAGGCCAGAAGGGGCTTGTACAAGGAATGAAAAATCACACCATTAAGTACTCTATGGGTACAAAAATAGTACGAAAAAAAACATTTGTAATTCTCTTTGAAGTACTGATGTGATATCGGCCAGAACGATAAATAAGGCACACCGGCGGAAATGGCAAGCAAAACTGAGGCCAGAAAGGATTTGTACAAGGAATCTAAAATCACACCGTTCTGTACTCTTTGGGTACAAAAATAGTACGAGAAAAACGCTTGTAATTCTCTTTGAAGTACATATGTGATATCGACCAGAACGATAAATAAGGCACGCCGGCGCAAACGGCAAGCAAAACGGAGGCCAGAATTGCCTTGAACAAAGATTCAAAAATCACACCGTTAGTACCTATGGGTACAAAAAAAATACAAAAAAAAAACGTTTGTAATTCTCTTTGAAGTACTGATGTGATATCGACTAGAACGATAAATAAGGCACGCTGGCGCAAACGGCAAGAAAAACGGAGGCCAGAATGGCCTTGTACAAGGAATCAAAAATCAAACCGTTAAGTACTGTATGGGTACAAAAAAAAGTACGAAAAAAACGTTTGTAATTGTTTTTGAAGTACAGATGTGATATCGACCAGAACGATAAATAAGGAACGCTGGCGCAAACGGCAAGCAAAACGGAGGCCAGAATGGCCTTGTACAAGGAATCAAAAATCACACCGTTAAGTACTCTACGGGTACAAAAAAAGTACGAAAAAACGTTTGTAATTCTCTTTGAAGTACTGTTGTGATATCGACCAGAACGATAAATAAGGCACGCCGGCGCACACGTCAAGCAAAACGGAGGCCAGAATGACCTTGTACAAGGAATCAAAAATCACACCGTTAAGTACTCTATGGTTACAAAAAAGTATGAAAAAAAACGTTTGAAATTCTCTTTGAAGTACAGATGTGTTATCGACCAGAACGATAAATAAGGCACGTCGGGGGAAACGGCAAGCAAAACGGAGGCCAGAATGGCCTTGTACTAGGAATCAAAAATCACACCGTTAAGTACTCTATGGTTACAAAAAAAAGTACGAACAAAAATGTTTGTAATTCTCTTTGAAGTACTGTTGTGATATCGACCAGAACGATAAATAAGGCATGCCAGCGCACACGGCAAGCAAAACGGAGGCCAGAATGACCTTGTACAAGGAATCAAAAATCACACCGTTAAGTACTCTATGGGTAAAAAAAAGTATGAAAGAAACGTTTGTAATTCTCTTTGAAGTACTGATGTGATATCGACCAGAACGATAAATAAGGCACGCCGGGGGAAACGGCAAGCAAAACGGAAGGCAGAATGGCCTTGTACTAGGAATCAAAAATCACACCGTTAAGTACTCTATGGTTACAAAAAAGAGTACGAAAAAAAACGTTTGTAATTCTCTTTGAAGTACTGATGTGATATCGACCAGAACGATAAATAAGGCACACCGGCTAAAACGGCAAGCAAAACGGAGGCCAGAATGTCCTTGTACACGGAATCAAAAATCACACCGTTATGTACTCTTTGGGTACAAAAAAAAGTACGAAAAAAAACGTTTGTAATTCTCTTTGAAGTACACATGTGTTTTCGACCAGAACGATACATAAGACGCCGGGGGAAACGGCAAGTGAAACGGAGGCCAGAATGGCCTTGTTCAAGGAATCAAAAATCACACCGTAAAGTACTCTATGGGTACAAAAAAAAGTACGAAAAAAAACGTTTGCAAGTCTCTTTGAAGTATAGATGTGATATCGACCAGTACGATAAATAAGGCACGTCGTCGCAAACGGCTTGCAAAACGGAGGCAAGAATGGCCTTGTACAAGCAATCTAAAATCACACTGTCAAGAACTCTATGAGTACAAAAAAAAGTACGAAAAAAACGTTTGTAATTCTCTTTGAAGTACTGATATGATATCGACCAGAACGATAAATAAGGCACGCCGGCGGAAACGGCAAGCAAAACGGAGGCTAGAATGGCCTTGTACAAGGAATCAAAAATCACACCGTTACGTACTTTTTATGTGCAAAAAATGTACAAAAAAAACGTTTGTAATTCTCTTTGAAATACTGATGCGATATCGACCAGAACGATAAATAAGGCACGCTGGCGCAAATGTTTGTACAAGGAATCAAAAATCACACCGTTAAGTACTCTATGGGTACAAAAAAAGTACGACAAAAAAATGTTTGTAATTCTGTTTGAAGTACTGATGTGATATCGACCAGAACGATAAATAAGGCCTCCCGGCGCAAACGGCAAGCAAAACGGAGGCCAAAATGGCCTTGTACAAGGAATCAAAAATCACACCGTTAAGTACTCTATGGGTACAAAAAAAGTATGAAAAAAATGTTTGTAATTCTCTTTGAAGTACTGAAGTGATATCGACCGGAACGAGAAATAAGGCATGCCGATGCAAACGGCAAGCAAAACGGAGGCCAGAATGACCTTGTACAATGAATCAAAAATCACACCGTTAAATACTCTATAGGTACAAAAAAAAAAGCACGAAAAAATGTTTGTAATTCTCTTTGAAGTACTGATGTGATATCGACCAGAACGATAAATAAGGCACGCCGTCGCAAACGGCAAGCAAAACGGAGGCCAGAATGGTCTTGTACAAGTAATCAAAAATCACACCGTTAAGTACACTATGGGTACAAAAAAAGTATGAAAAAAACGTTTGTAATTCTCTTTGAAGTACTGATTTAATTTCGACCAGAACGATAAATTAGGCACGCCGGCGCAAACGTTAAGCAAAATGGAGGCCAGAATGGCCTTGTACAGGGAATCAAAAATCAGACCGTTACTACTCTAAGGGTACAAAAAAAGTACGAAAAAAAAACGTTTGTAATTCTCTTTGAAGTACTGATGTGATATCGACCAGAACGATAAATAAGGCATGCCGGCGCAAACGGCAAGCAAAACGGAGGCCAGAATGGCCATGTACAAGGAATGAAAAATCACACCGGTACTACTCTATGGGTACAAAAAAAAGTATGAAAAAAAACCTTTGTAATTCTCTTTGAAGTACAGATGTGATATCGACCAGAACGATAAATAATGCACGCCGGCGCAAACGGCAAGCAAAACGGAGGCCAGAATGGCCTTGTACAAGGAATCAAAAATCACACCGTTACTACTCTTTGGGTACAAAAAAAAGTACGAAAAAAACCATTGTAAATCTCTTTGAAGTACTGATGTGATATAGACCTGAACGATAAATAAGTGACGAGACCGTATTTTATGTGCTTATTATATATATATTTTGTCGGGAGATGCTCTTTTTCGGGTATGTGTTGTTAATTTTCAGGTTTTAAGAGTTCGTGAGAGGTGATGGGATATTTTCGGACATATAGAGCGGTTTTGAAAGCCTTGTGGAAGACCAGAGAAAAATGGCGTCATAAAAATCATGAATTTCAGTTTTCGCCTATGTCGAGACTCCGAAATGTTGAAGAAAAGACAAAGTCTATTAACACCAACCGTGGATTCTCGCTCATTGGTCACATCGGATTTTTATTATTACGAGGAACTTTTCATTATTTATGTTTTATTATTATTATTATTATTATTATTATTATTATTAGCAAATAGACCATTTAAATCCATAAATTAGTTGTTGGGCTTGGCCCACTAGAACTTCAGCATCCCTGAGGCGTGAATTAGCAGGGAAATAAAAGATATATAGCTTAGGTTTTTAATTGAAAGGGGGGAGTAACAGATGGTTAGACGTGAAAAAGAAAAGCTGCGCCCAGCTTTGGAGTGCGGCCGGCCTTTTATTTTCATGTAATAACGGTTTTATATTTACTGTTTTGTTTGATTTAATTGTATATACTATGAATAGTTAGCATTATTTTTCCAGTTGATTGATTGTTGAATCTTCGATTTCATGTGGTTGTGAGGTCTAAACGTTTTTCTACTCGTTTGATTGTTAGTATTTATCTATTTTCTGATTTACAATAGAGGATTAGAATTGATCGTTTAATTGTTGGCGCGCGATGATTAAATGACTATTTTGATCTAGCACCAAAATCCATCTTAGGCGGTTGCCATAAATGATTGGATTTTTAGTGGTAAACAACACATTACCTGCCTGTTCGTAGCCCGTAGAATTCCCTGTTGTGGAAATAGATAATCTAGGTTAAAATTAGTCCGGTTGGATTAATACCTTGAATTGGGTCTCTCAAACCTTACTGCTTCCGGGATTCCAAACTATTATGACCGTGTCTAGGGGTGTCTTCCGGTTATAGAATAATTAATGACCGTGTCTTGATTATCGAATTTAGGAGAGATTGGTCACTTAGCGGTTGTCGGTGGCTATAACCAATTTATTAGTAATTTAGCGAGTCATCCTTGAATCGATGATCAATCGTAGGAATTGAGGGGGGAACGATTAATTGGCTGGAACCTTTCTTCGTTTATTTTTCGTTTTCTTTTTAGGAAATTAGATAAAAATCAAATATCATTTGTTTTACAAATTTTTGGAGAAATAAATCCACCGTTCCTTGTGGGTTCGACCCCTACTTCTACTATACTAGCTATAGAGGTTGTGGGTGATTTATTTTTGGTGGTTTGACGACCCACCAATAAGGCACGACGGCGCAAACGGAAAGCAAAACGGAGTCCAAATTGGCCTTGTACAAGGAGTCAAAAATCACACCGTTACTACTCTATGGGTACAAAAAAAGTATGAAAAAAAACGTTTGTAATTCTCTTTGAAGTACTGATGTGATATTAGCCAGAACGATAAATAAGGCACGCCGGCGCAAATGGAAAACAAAACGGAGGCAAGAATGGCCTTGTACAAGGAATCAAAAATCACACCGTTAAGTACTCAATGGGTACAAAATAAAGTATGAAAAAAAACGTTTGTAATTCTCTTTGAAGTACTGATGTGGTATCGACCAGAACGATAAATAAGGCACGCCGGCGCAAACACCAAGAAAAACGGAGGCCAGAGTGGTCTGGTAGAAGTACAAGGAATCAAAAATCACACCGTTAAGTACTATATGGGTACAAAAAAAGTACGAAAAAAACGTTTGTAATTCTCTTTGAAGTACTGATGTGATATCGACCAGAACGATAAATAAGGCAGGCCGGCGCAAACGACAATCAAAACGGAGGCCAGAATGGCGTTGTACAAGGAATAAAAAATCACACCGTTAAGTACTCTATGGGTACAAAAAAAAGTATGAAAAAAAACATTTGTAATTCTCTTTGAAGTACTGATGTGGTATCGACCAGAACGATAAATAAGGCACGCCGGCGCAAACGCCAAACAAAACGGAGGCCAGAGTGGCCTTGTACAAGGAATCAAAAATCACACCGTTAAGACCTTATGGGTACAAAAAAAAGTACGAAAAAAATGTTTGTAATTCTCTTAGAAGTACTGATGTGATATCGACCAGAACGATAAATAAGGCAGGCCGGCGCAAACGGCAAGCAAAACGGAGCAAAACGGAGGCCAGAATGTCCATGTACAAGGAATCAAAAATCACACCGTTAAGTCTCTATGGGTACAAAAAAAAAGTACGAAAAAAACGTTTGTAATTCTCTTCGAAGTACTGATATGGTATTGATATGAACCGAGATGGAAAATAAAGAGTAATTATTTGAAGAGTCATGGAGTTCGATTGTCTTCCCACCTTTCCAATAATGGCGCCTAAAATGGTTGGAAATGTCAAGAGTCAAGGCGCCTTAGATAAAGGAGAAGAGTTGCCAAACCAAAAGTCTTTATCTTATCCTATATTTAGTATAATTATTGCAACCCTTCTTTTTACCTAAGATAATGTTGATTTTATTTTAGATTTGTAATTCAGCCTATATATATCGCTGATGGTAAATGGATAAAGGGGGAGGAGAAGTTTGAATGATAATACATATTTTCTTAAATTCAGAGATTGGATTTATATTTACAATTCCATGCTGATTTGGATTGTATGAACTTCCATGCTGATTTGGTTGTTCATTTCCGAGCTTATCAAAGTGCTTGAACAACACTTTGTGCGATGTTCGAATCCCTTTAATTCTTAGATTGCTGATTTTCTAAGGATTATAGGATTTTTGTTCAAACTTCATTGTTCTTCGTGTCTTCATCATTGATATCTCATTCTAGATCCTCCAAAATTCTGTATTGGGTATCGACCAGAACGATAAATAAGGCACGCCGGCGTAAACAACAAGTAAAATGGAAGCAAGAGTGGCCTTGTACAATGAATCAAAAATCACACCGTTAAGTACTCTATGGGTACATAAAAAGTACGAAAAAAATGTTTGTAATTCTCTTAGAAGTACTGATGTGATATCGACCAGAACGATAAATAAGGCACGCCGGCGCTAACAACAAGCAAAACGGAGGTTAGAATGGCCTTGTACAAGGAGTCAAAAATCACACCGTTACTACTCTATGGGTACAAAAAAAAGTACGAAAAAAAATGTTTGTAATTCTCTTTGAAGTACTGATGTGATATCGACCAGAATGATAAATAAGGCACGCCGGCGCAAACGGAAAGCAAAACGTAGGCAAGAATGGCCTTATACAAGGAATCAAAAATCACACCGTTAAGTACTCAATGGGTACAAAAAAAGTACAAAAAAAATGTTTGTAATTCTCTATGAAGTACTGATGTGGTATCGACCAGAACGATAAATAAGGCACGCCGGCGCAAACGCCAAGAAAAACGAAGGCCAGAGTGGCCTGGTACAAGTACAAGGAGTCAAAAATCACACCGTTAAGTACTCAATGGGTACAAAAAAAAGTACGAAAAAAACGTTTGTAATTCTCTTTGAAGTACTGATGTGATATCGACCAAAACGATAGATAAGGCAGGCCGGCGCAAACAGCAATCAAAACGGAGGCCAGAATGGCGTTGTACAAGGAATAAAAAATCACACCGTTAAGTACTCTATGGGTACAAAAAAAAGTACGAAAAAAAACGTTTGTAATTCTCTTTGAAGTACTGATGTGGTATCGACCAGAATGATAAATAAGGCACGCCGGCGCAAACGCCAAACAAAACGGAGGCCAGAGTGGCCTTGTACAAGGAATAAAAAATCACACCGTTATGTACTCTATGGGTACAAAAAAAAGTACGAAAAAAAACGTTTGTAATTCTCTTAGAAGTACTGATGTGATATCGACCAGAACGATAAATAAGGCAGGCGGGCACAAACGGCAAGCATAACGGAGCAAAACGGAGGCCAGAATGGCCATGTACAATGAATAAAAAATCACACCGTTAAGTACTCTATGGGTACAAAAAAAAGAATGAAAAAAAATGTTTGTAATTCTCTTCGAAGTACTGATGTGGTATTGATATGAACCGAGATGGAAAATAAAGAGTAATTATTTGAAGAGTCATTGTGTTCGATTGTCTTCCCACCTTTCCAATAATGGCGCCTAAAACGGTTGGAAATGTCAAGAGTCAAGGCGCCTTAGATAAAGGAGAAGAGTTGCCAAACCTAGAGTCTTTATCTTATCCTATATTTAGTATAATTATTGCAACCCTTCTTTTTACCTAAGATAATGTTGATTTTATTTTAGATTTGTAATTCAGCCTATATATATGGCCATTGGTAAATGGATAAAAGGGGAGGAGAAGTTTGAATGATAATATATATTTTCTTAAATTCAGAGATTGAATTTATATTTACAATTCCATGCTGATTTGGATTGTATGAACTTCCATGCTGATTTCGTTGTTCGTTTCCGATCTTATCAAAGTGCTTGAACAACACTTTGTGCGATGTTTGAATCCCTTTAATTCTTAGATTGCTGATTTTCTAAGGATTATAGGATTTTTGTACAAACTTCATTGTTCTTCGTGTCTTCATCATTGATATCTCATTCTAGATCCTCTGAAATTCTGTATCGGGTATCGACCAGAACGATAAATAAGGCACAAACAGCAAGAAAAACGGAAGCCAGAGTGGCCTTGTACAAGGAATGAAAAATCACACCGTTAAGTACTCTATGGGTACATAAAAATTACGAAAAAAACGATTGTAATTCTCTTAGAAGTACTGATGTGATATCGACCACAACGATAAATAAGGCACGCCGGCGCAAACAGCAAGCAAAACGGAGGTTAGAATGGCCTTGTACAAGGAATCAAAAATCACACCGTTACTACTCTATGGGTACAAAAAAAAGTACGAAAAAAAAGTTTGTAATTCTCTTTGAAGTACAGATGTGATATCGACCAGCACGATAAATAAGGCACGCCGGCGAAAACAGCATGCAAAACGGAGGCCAGAATGGCCTTGTACAAGGAATCAAAAATCATACCGTTACTACTCTATGGGTACAAAAAAAAGTATGAAAAAACGTTTGTAATTATCTTTGAAGTACTGATGTGATATCGACCAGAACGATAAATAAGGCCCGCCGGCGCAAACGGCAAGCAAAATGGTGGCCAGAATGGCCGTGTACAAGGAATCAAAAATCACACCGTTAAGTACTCTATGGATACAAAAAAAAGTACGAAAAAACGTTTGTAATTCTCTTTGAAGTACAGTTGTGATATCGACCAGAACGATAAATAAGGCACGCCGGTGCAAATGGCAAGCAAAAGGGAGGCCAGAATGGCCTTGTACATGGAATTAAAAATCACACCGTTACTACTCTATGGGTCAAAAAAAGTATGAAAAAAACGTTTGTAATTCTCTTTGAAGTACTGATGTGATATTGACCAAAACGATAAATAAGTCACGCCGGTGCAAACGGCAAGCAAAACGGAGGCCAGAATGGCCTTGTACAATGAATCAAAAATCACACCGTTAAGTACTCGATGGGTACAAAAAAAAGTACGAAAAACAACGTTTGTAATTCCTTTTGAAGTACTGATGTGATATCGACCAGAACGATAAATAAGGCACGCCGGCACAAACGGCAAGCAAAACGGATGCCAGAATGGCCTTGTACAAGGAATCAAAAATCACACCGTTAAGTACTCTATGGGTACAAAAAAAAGTACGAAAAAATGTTTGTAATTCTCTTTGAAGTACTGATGTGATATCGACCAGAACGAAAAATAAGGCACACCGGAGTAAACGGCAAGCAAAACGGAGGCCAGAATGGCCTTGTAAGGAATCAAAAATCACACCGTTAACTACTCTATGGGTACAAAAAAAGTATGAAAAAAAAGGTATGTAATTCTCTTTGAAGTACTGATGTGATATCGACCAGAACAATAAATAAGGCACGCCCGCGCAAATGGCAAGCAAAACGGAGGCCAGAATGGCCTTTTACAAGGAATCAAAAATCACACTGTTAAGTATTCTATGGGTACAAAAAAAGTACGAAAAAAAACGTTTGTAATTCTCTTTGAATTACAGATGTGATATCGACCAGAACGATAAATAAGGCTTGCCGGCGCAAACGGCAAGCAATACGGAGGCCAGAATGGCCTTGTACAAGGAATCCAAAATCACTACGTTAAGTACTCTATGGGTATAAAAAAAAGTACGAAAAAATGTTTGTAATTCTCTTTGAAGTACTGATGTGATATCGACCAGAACGATAAATAAGGCACGCCGGCGCAAACGGCAAGCAAAACGGAGAATAGAATGGCCTTGTACAAGGAATAAAAAATCACACCGTTAAGTACTCTATAGGAACAAAAAAAAGTACGAAAAAAATGTTTGTAATTCTCTTTGAAGTAATGATGTGATATCGACCAGAACGATAAATATAGCACGCCGGCGCAAACGGCAAAAAAAACGGAGGCCAGAATGGCCTTGTACAAGGAATCAAATATCCCACCGTTAAGTACTCTATGGGTACAAATATAAGTACGAAAAAAAAAGTTTGCAATTCTCTTTGAAGTATATATGTGATATCGACCGGAATGATAAATAAGGCACGCCGGCGCAAACGGCAAGCAAAATGGAGGCCAGAATTGCCTTGTTCAAGGAATCAAAAATCACACCGTTAGTACTCTATGGGTACAAAAAAAGTACGAAAAAAACGTTTGTATTTCTCTTTTAAGTACTGATGTGATATCCACCAGAACGATAAATAAGGCACGCCGGCGCAAACTGCAGCAAAACGGAGGCCAGAATGGCCTTGTACAAGGAATCAAAAATCACACAGTTAAGTACTCTATGGGTACAAAAAAAAGTACGAATATTGTTTTTGTAATTCACTTTGAAGTACTGATGTGATTTCGACCAGAATGATAAATAACGATAAATAAGGCACGCCGAAGCAAACGGCAAGAAAAACGGAGGCAAGAATGGCCTTGTACAAGGAATCAAAAATCACACCGTTAAGTACTCTATGGGTACAAAAAAAGTATGAAAAACAACGTTTGTAATTCTCTTTGAATTACTGATGTGATATCGACCAGAACGATAAATAAGGCACGCCGGCGCAAACGGCAAGTAAAACGGTGGCCAGAATGGCCTTGTACAAGGAATCAAAAATCACACCGTTACTACTCTAAGGGTAAAAAAAAAGTACGAAAAAAATGTTTGTAATTCTCTTTGAAGTACTGATGTGATATCGACCAGAACGATAAATAAGGCATGCCGGCGCAAACGGCAAGCAAAACGGAGGCCAGAATGGCCTTGTACAAGGAATCAAATATCACACCGTTAAGTACTCTATGGGAACAAATAAAAGTACAAAAAAAACGTTTGTAATTCTCTTTGAAGTACAGATGTGATATCGACCGGAACGATAAATAAGGCACACCGGCACAAACGGCAAGCAAAACGGAGGCTAGAATTGCCTTGTTCAAGGAATCAAAAATCACACCGTTAGTACTCTATGGGTACAAAAAAAATTATGAAAAAAACGTTTGTAATTCTCTCTGAAGTACTGATGTGATATCGACCAGAATGAGAAATAAGGCACGCCGGAGCAAACAGCAAGCTAAACAGAGGCCAGAGTGGCCTTGTACAAGGAATCAAAAATCACACAGTTAAGTACTCTATGGGTACAAAAAAAAGTTTGAAAAAAAACTTTTGTAATTCTCTTTGAAGTACTGATGTGATATCGACCAGAACGATAAATAAGGCACGCCGTCCTAAACGGAAAGCAAAACGGAGGCCAGAATGGCCTTGTACAAGGAATCAAAAATCACACCGTTACGTACAAAAAATCGTTTGTAATTCTCTTTGAAATACTGATGTGATATCGACCAGAACGATAAATAAGGTACGCTGGCGCAAACGGCAAGAAAAACGGAGGCCAGAATGGTCTTGTACACGGAATAAAAAATCACACTGTTATGAACTCTATGGGTACAAAAAAAACGTTTGTAATTCTCTTTGAAGTACGGATGTGATATCGACCAGAACGATAAATAAGGCACGCCGGCGCAAACGGCAAGCAAAACGGAGGGTAGATTGGCCTTATACAAGGAATCAAAAACACACCGTTAAGTACACTATAGGTACAAAAAAAAAGTACGAAAAAAAACGTTTGTAATTCTCTTAGAAGTAAGGATGTGATATCGACCAGAACGATAAATAAGGCACGCTGGCAGAAACGGCAAGCAAAACGGAGGCCAGAATGGCATTGTACACGGAATCAAAAATAACACCGTTAAGTACTCTATGGGTACCAAAAAAGTATGAAAAAAAAACGTTTGTAATTATCTTTGAAGTACTGATGTGATATCGACCAGAACGATAAATAAGGCACGCCGGCGCAAAGGGCAAGCAAAACGGAGGCCAGAAAGGCCTTGTACAAGGAATAAAAAATGACACTGTTAAGTACTCTATTGGTACAAAAAAAAGTACGACAACAACGTTTGTATTTCTCTTTGCAGGACTGATGTGATATCGACCAGAACGATAAATAAGGCACGCCGGCGCAAACGGCAAGCAAAACGGAGGCCAGAATGGCCTTGTATAAGGAATCAAATATCACACCGTTAAGTACTCTACGGGTACAAAAAAAAGTACGAAAAAAACGTTTGTAATTCTCTTTGAAGTACAGTTGTGATATCGACCAGAACGATAAGTAAGGCACGCCGGACCAAATGGCAAGCAAAACGGAGTCCATAATTTCCTTGTACAAGGAATCAAAAATCACACCGTTAGTACTCTATGGGTACAAAAAAAGTCTGAAAAAACACGTTTGAAATTCTCTTTGTAGTACTGATGTGGTATCGACCAGAAGGATAAATACGGAATGCCGGCACAAACGGCAAGCAAAACGGAGGCCAGGATGGCCTTGTACAAGGAATCAAAAATCACACCGTTAAGTACTCTATGGGTACAAAAAAAAAGTACGAAAAAAATCATTTGTAATTCACTTTGAAGTACTGATGTGGTATCGACCGGAAGGATAAATCCGGCTTGTCGGTGCAAACGGCAAGTTAAACGGAGGCCAGAATGGCCTTGTACAAGGAATCAAAAATCACACCGTTAAGTACTCTATGGGTACAAAAAAAAGTACGAAAAAACACGTTTGTATTTCTCTTTGAAGTACAGATGTGATGTCGACTAGAACGATAAATAAGGCACGCCGGCTTAAAACGCCAAGCAAAACGGAGGCCAGAATGGCCTTGTACAAGGAATCAAAAATCACATCGTTAAGTACACTATAAGTACAAAAAAAGTATGAAAAAACGTTTGTAATTCATTTTGAAGTACTGATGTGATATCGACCAGAACTATAAATAAGGCACGCCGGCGCAAACGGCAAGCAAAACGGAGGCCAGAATGGCCTTGTACAAGGAATCAAAAATCACATCGTTAAGTACACTATGGGTACAAAAAAAAGTACGAAAAAAATGTTTGTAATTCTCTTTGAAGTACTGATGTGATATCGACCAGAACGATAAATAAGGCACGCCGGTGTAAACGGCAAGCAAAACGGAGGCCAGAATGGCCTTGTACAAGGAATCAAAAATCACACCGTTACTACTCTATGGGTACAAAAAAAGTACGAAAAAAACATTGGTAATTCTCTTTAAAGTACTTATGTGATATCGACCAGAACGATAAATAAGGCACGGCGGCAGAAACGGCAAGCAAAATGGAGGCTAGAATGGCTTTGTACAAGTAATCAAAAATCACACCGTTAAGTACTCTATGGGTACAAAAAAAAGTTTGAAAAAATATTTGTAATTCTCTTTGAAGTACTGATGTGATATCGAGCAGGACGATAAATAAGGCACGCCGGCGCAAACGGCAAGCAAAACGGAGGCCAGAATGGCCTTGTACAAGGAATCAAAAATCACACCGTTAAGTACTCTGTGGGTACAAAAGAAGTACGAAAAAAAATGTTTGTAATTTTCTTTGAAGTACTGATGTGATATCGACCAGAACGATAAGTAAGGCACGCCGGCGCAGACAGCAAGCAAACGGAGGCCATAATGGCCTTGTACAAGGAATCAAAAATCACACCGTTAAGTACTCTATGGATACGAAAAAAAGTACAAAAAAATCGTTTGTAATTCTCTTAGAAGTACTGATGTGGTATCGACCAGAACGATAAATAAGGCATGGCGGCGCAAACGGCAAGCAAAACGGAGGCAAGAATGGCCTTGTACAAGGAATCAAAAATCACACCGTTAAGAACTCTATGGGTACAAAAAAATACGAAAAAACGTTTGTAATTCTCTTTGAAATACTGATGTGGTATCGACCAGAACGATAAATAAGGCATGCCGGCGCAAACGGCAAGCAAAACGGATGCCAGAATGGCCTTGTACAAGGAATCAAAAATCACACCGTTAAGTACTCTATGGGTACAAAAAAAGTATGAAAAAATAACGCACACCGGCGCAAACGGCAAGCAAATCGGAGGAAAGAATGGCCTTGTACAAGTAATAAAAAATCACACCGTTAAGTACTGTATGGGTAAAAAAAGTACGAAAAAACGTTTGTAATTCTCTTTGAAGTACTGATGTGATATCGACCAGAACGATAAATAAGGCAAGCTGGCGCAAAATGCAAGCAAACGGAGGCCAGAATGGCCTTGTACAAGGAATCAAAAATCACAATTAAGTACTCCATGGTTACAAAAAAAAGTACGAAAAAAACGTTTGTAATTCTCTTTGAAGTACTGATGTGGTATCGACCAGAACGATAAATAAAGCAAGTCGGCGCAAACGGCAAGCAAAACGGAGGCCAGAATGGCCTTGTACAAGGAATCAATAATCACACCGTTAAGTACTCTATGGGTACAAAAAAAGTACGAAAAAACGTTTGTAATTCTCTTTGAAATACTGATATGGTATCGACCAGAACGATAAATAAGGCACGCCGGCGCAAACGGCAAGCAAAACGGATGCCAGAATGGCCTAGTACAAGGAATCAAAAATCACACCGTTAAGTACTCTATGGGTACAAAAAGAGTATGAAAAAATAACGCACACCGGCGCAAACGGCAAGAAAAACGGAGGAAAGAATGGCCTTGTACAAGTAATAAAAAATCACACCGTTAAGTACTCTATGGGTAAAAAAAAGTACGAAAAAACGTTTGTAATTATCTTTGAAGTACTGATGTGATATCGACCAGAACGGTAAATAAGGCAAGCTGGCGCAAAATGCAAGCAAACGGAGGCCAGAATGGCCTTGTACAAGGAATCAAAAATCACACAATTAAGTACTCTATGGGTACAAAAAAAAAGTACGAAAAAACGTTTGTAATTCTCTTTGAAGTACTGATGTGGTATCGACCAGAATGATAAATAAGGCAAGTCGGCGCAAACGGCAAGCAAAACGGAGGCCAGAATGGCCTTGTACAATGAATCAAAAATCACACCGTTAAGTACTCCATGGGTACAAAAAAAACTTACAAACAAAAACGTTTGTAATTTTCTTTGAAGTACTGATGTGATATCGACCAGAACGATAAACAGGGCACGCCTTGAACGTCAAGCAAAACGGAGGCCAGAATGGCCTTGTACAAGGAATCAAAAATCACACCGTTAAGTACTCTATCGGTACAAAAAAAATTACGAACAAAATCGTTTTAAATTTTCTTTGAAGTACTGATGTGATATCGACCAAAACGATAAATAAGGCACGCCGGCGCAAACGGCAAGCAAAACGGAGGCCAGAATGGCCTTGTACAAGGAATCAAAAATCACACCGTTAAGTACTCTATGGGTACAAAAAAAGTACGAAAAAAATCGTTTGTAATTCACTTTGAAGTACTGATGTGGTATCGACCAGAAAGATAAATACGGCTTGCCGGCGCAAACGGCAAGTTAAACGGAGGCCAGAATGGCCTTTTACAAGGAATCAAAAATCACACCGTTAAGTACTCTATGGGTACAAAAAAAAGTACGAAAAAACATGTTTGTAATTCTCTTTGAAGTTCTGATGTGATGTCGACTAGAACGATAAATAAGGCACGCCGGCGCAAACGGCAAGCGAAACGGAGGCCAGAATGGCCTTGTACAAGGAATCAAAAATCACACCTTTAAGTACACAATGGGTACAAAAAAAGTATGAAAAAACGTTTGTCATTCTCTTTGAAGTACTGATGTGATATCGACCAGAACGATAAATAAGGCACGCCGGCACAAACGGCAAGCAAAACCGAGGCCAGAATGGCCTTGTACAAGGAATCAAAAATCACACCATTAAGTACACTATGGGTACAAAAAACAAGTACGAAAAAAATGTTTGTAATTCTTTTTGAAGTACTGATGTGATATCGACCTGAACGTTAAATAAGGCACGCCGGTGCAAACGGCAAGCAAAACGGAGGCCAGAATGGCCTTGTACAAGGAATCAAAAATCACACCGTTACTACTTTATGGGTACAAAAAAAGTATGAAAAAAACATTTGTAATTCTCTTTAAAGTACTGATGTGGTATCGACCAGAACGATAAATAAGGCACGCCGGCAGAAACGGCAAGCAAAACGGAGACCAGAATGACCTTGTACAAGTAATCAAAAATCACACCGTTAAGTACTCTATGGGTACAAAAAAAAGTATGAAAAAACGTTTGTAATTCTCTTTGAAGTACTGATGTGATATCGACCAAGACGATAAATAAGGCACGCCGGCGCAAACGGCAAGCAAAACGGAGGCCAGAATGGCCTTGTACAATGAATCAAAAATCACACTGTTAAGTACTCTATGGTTACAAAATAAGTACAAAAAAAACGTTTGTAATTTTCTTTGAAGTACTGATGTGATATCGACCAGAACGATAAGTAAGGCACGCCGGCGCAGACGGCAAGCAAACGAAGGCCAGAATGGCCTTGTACAAGGAATCAAAAATCACACCGTCAAGTACTCTATGGATACAAACAAAAAGTATGAAAAACGATTGTAATTCTCTTAGAAGTACTGATGTGGTATCGACCAGAACGATAAATAAGGCATGGCGGCGCAAACGGATAGCAAAACGTAGGACATAATAGCCTTGTACAAGGATTCCAAAATCACACCGTTAAGTACTCTATGGGTACAAAAAAAGTATGAAAAAAACGTTTGTAATTTTCTTTGAAATACTGATGTGGTATCGACCAGAACGATAAATAAGGCACGCCGGCGCAAACGGCAAGCAAAACGGATGCCAGAATGGCCTTGTACAAGGAATCAAAAATCACACCGTTAAGTACTCTATGGGTACAAAAAAAAGTACGAAAAAATAATGCACACCGGCGCACACGGCAAGCAAAACGGAGGAAAGAATGGCCTTGTACAAGTAATAAAAAATCACACCGTTAAGTACTCTACAGGTACAAAAAAAAAGTTCGAAAAAACGTTTGTAATTCTCTTTGAAGTACTGATGTGGTATCGACCAGAAAGATAAATAAGGCAAGCCGGCGCAAACGGCAAGCAAAACGGAGGCCAGAATGGCCTTGTACAATGAATCAAAAATCACACCGTTAAGTACTCTATGGGTACAAAAAAAAGTACGAACAAAAATGTTTGTAATTTTCTTTGAAGTACTGATGTAATATCGACCAGAACGAGAAATAAGGCACGTCGGCGCAAACGGCAAGCAAAACGGAGGCCAGAATGGCCTTGTACAAGGAATCAAAAATCACACCGTTACGTACTCTATGGGTACAAAAAAAGTACGAACAAAAACGTTTGTAATTTTCTTTGAAGTACTGATGTGATATCGACCAGAACGATAAATAAGGCAAGCCGGCGCAAACGTCCATCAAAACGGAGGCCAGAATGCCTTGTACAAGGAATCAAATATCACACCGTTAAGTACTCTATGGGTGCAAAAAAAAAGTACGAAAAAATCCTTTGTAATTCACTTTGAAGTACTGATGTGATATCGGCCAGAACGATAAATAAGGCCTGCCAGCGCAAACGGCAAGCAAAACGGAGACCAGAATGGCTTTGTACAAGGAATCAAAATTCACACCGTTACTACTCAATGGGTAAAAAAAAGTACAAAAAAAATGTTTGTAATTCTCTTTGATGTTCTGATGTGCTATCGACCAGAATGATAAATAAGGCACGCCGGCACAAACGGCAAGCAAAACGGAGGCCAGAATGGCCTTTTACAAGAAATCAAAAATCACACCGTTAAGTAGTACTCTATGGGTACAAAAAAAGTACGAAAAAAACGTTTGTAATTCTCTTTGAAGTACTGATGTGCTATCGACCCGAACGATTAATAAGGCACGCCGGCGTAGACGGCAAGAAAAACGGAGGCCAGAATGGCCTTGTACAAGGAATCGAAAATCACACCGTTAAGTACTCTATGGGTACAAAAAAAAGTTCGAAAAAAAATGTTTGTAATTATCTTTGATGTATTGATGTGGTATCGACCAGAACGATAAATAAGGCACAGCGGCGCAAACGGCAAGCAAAACGGAGGCCAGAATGGCCTTGTACAAGGAATCAAAAATCACACCATTAAGTAATCTATGGGTAAAAAAAATGAAAGAAAAAAAACATTTGTAATTCTCTTCGATGTAATGATGTGGTATCGACCCGAACGACAAATAAGGCACACCGGCAAAAACGGCAGGCAAAACGGAGGCCAGAATGTCCTTGTACAAGGAATCAAAAATCACACCGTTACTACTCTATGGGTACAAAAAATTACGAAAAAACATTTGTAATTCTCTTCGAAGTACTGATGTGATATCGACAAGAACGATAAATAAGGGACGGCGGCGCAAACCGCAAGCAAAACGGAGACCAGAATGGCCTTGTACGTGGAATCAAAAATCACACCGTTAAGTACTCTATTTGTAATTCTCTTTGAAGTACTGATGTGGTATCGAGCAGAACGATAAATAAGGCACGCCGGCGAAAATGGCAAGCAAACGGAGGCCAGAATGGCCATGTACAAGGAATCAAAAATCACACCGTTAAGTACTCTATGGGTACAAAAAAAAGTACGACAAAAAACGTTTGTAATTCTCTTTGAAGTACTGATGTGATATCGACCAGAATGGTAAATAAGGCACGCCGGCACAAACGGCAAGCAAAACGGAGGCCAGAATGACCTTGTACATGGAATCAAAAATCACACCGTTACTACTCTACGGGTACAAAAAAAGAACGAAAAAACGTTTGTAATTCTCTGTGAAGTACTGATGTGATATCGACTAGAACGATAAATAACGCCCGCGGCCGCAAACTTCAAGCAAAACGGAGGCCAGAATGGCCGTGTAAATGGAATCAAAAATAACACTGTTACTACTCTATGGGTACCAAAAAAAGTAAGAAAAAAATGTTTGTACTTTTCTTTGAAGTACTGATGTGATATCGACCAGAACGATAAATAAGGCACGCCGGCGCAAACGGCAAGCAAAACGGAGGCCAGAATGGCCTTGTACAAGAAATCAAAATCACACAGTTAAGTACTCTATGGGTACGAAAAAAAGTACGAAAAAAACGTTTGTAATTCTCTTTGAAGTGCTGATGTGATATCGACCAGAACGATAAATAAGGCACGCCGGCGCAAACGGCAAGCAAAACGGAGGCCAGAATGACCTTGTACAAGGAATAAAAAATCACACCGTTAAGTACTTTATGGGTACAAAAAAAGTACGAACAAAAAAGTTTGTAATTTTCTTTGAAGTACTGATGTGATATCGACTAGAACGATAAATAAGGCATGTCGGCGTAAACGGCCATCAAAACGGAGGCGAGAATGGCCTTGTACAAGGAATCAAAAATCACACCGTTAAGTACTCTGTGGGTACAAAAAAAAGTACGAAAAAAACGCTTGTAATTCCGTTTGAAGTACTGATGTGGTATCGACCAGAATGATAAATAAGGCACGCAGGCGCAAACGGCAAGTAAAACGGAGGCCAGAATGGCCTTGTACAAGGAATCAAAAATCACACCGTAAAGTACTCTATGGGTACAAAAAAAAAGAACGAAAAAAACGTTTGTAATTATCTTTGAAGTACTGATGTGGTATCGACCAGAACGATAAATAAGGCACGCTGGCGCAAACGGCAAGCAAAATGGAGGCCAGAATGGCCTTGTACAAGGAATCAAAAATCACACCGTTGAGTACTCTATGGTTACAAAAAAAAGTACGAAAAAAACATTTGTAATTATCTTTGAAGTACTGATGTGGTATCGACCAGAACGATAAATAAGGCACGCCGGTGCAAACGGAGGCCAGAATGGCCATGTACATGGAATAAAAAATCACACCGTTAAGTACTCTATGGGTACAAAAAAAGTACGAAAAAAACGTTTGTAATTATCTTTGAAGTACTTATGTGGTATCGACCAGAACGATAAATAAGGCAAGCCGGCGCAAACGGCAAGCAAAACGGAGGCCAGAATGGCCTTGTACAATGAATCAAAAATCACACCGTTAAGTAACTATGGGTACAAAAAAAAGTACGAACAAAAACGTTTGTAATTTTCTTTGAAGTGCTGATGTGATATCGACCAGAACGAGAAATAAGGCACGTCGGCGCAAACGGCAAGCAAAACGGAGGCCAGAATGGCCTTGTACAAGGAATCAAAAATCACACCGTTACGTACTCTATGGGTACAAAAAAAGTACGAACAAAAACATTTGTAATTTTCTTTGAAGTACTGATGTGATATCGACCAGAACGATAAATAAGGCAAGCCGGCGCAAGCGGCCATCAAAACGGAGGCCAGAATGCCTTGTACAAGGAATCAAAAATCACACCGTTAAGTACTCTATGGGTGCAAAAAAAAGTACGAAAAAATCCTTTGTAATTCTTTATGAAGTACTGGTGTGATATCGACCAGAACGATAAATAAGGCACGCCGGCGCAAACGGCAAGCAAAACGGAGACCAGAATGGCTTTGTACAAGGAATCAAAATTCACACCGTTACTACTCTATGGGTAAAAAAAGTACAAAAAAATTGTTTGTAATTCTCTTTAATGTTCGGATGTGCTATCGACCAGAACGATAAATAAGGCACGCCGGCACAAACGGCAAGCAAAACGGAGGCCAGAATGGCCTTGTACAAGAAACCAAAAATCACACCGTTAAGTAGTACTCTATGGGTACAAAAAAAGTACGGAAAAAACGTTTGTAATTCTCTTTGAAGTACTGATGTGCTATCGACCAGAACGATTAATAAGGCACGCCGGCGTAGACGGCAAGCAAAACGGAGGCCAGAATGGCCTTATACAAGGAATCGAAAATCACACCGTTAAGTACTCAATGGGTACAAAAAAAAGTACGAAAAAAAATGGTTGTAACTATCTTTGATGTATTGCTGTGGTATCGACCAGAACGATAAATAAGGAACGGCGGCGCAAACGGCAAGCAAAACGGAGACCAGAATGGCCTTGTACGTGGAATCAAAAATCACACCGTTAAGTACTCTATTTGTAATTCTCTATGAAGTACTGATGTGATATCGACCAGAATGGTAAATAAGGCACGCCGGCACAAACGGCAAGCAAAACGGAGGCCAGAATGGCCTTGTACAAGGAATCAAAAATCACACCGTTACTACTCTATGGGTACAAAAAAAGAACAAAAAAACGTTTGTAATTCTCTGTGAAGTACTGATGTGATATCGACTAGAACGATAAATAAGGCCCGCGGCCGCAAACTTCAAGCAAAACGGAGGCCAGAATGGCCGTGTAAATGGAATCAAAAATAACACCGTTACTACTCTATGGGTACCAAAAAAAGTACGAAAAAAATGTTTGAACTTTTCTTTGAAGTACTGATGTGATATCGACCAGAACGATAAATAAGGCACGCCGGCGCAAACGGCAAGCAAAACGGAGTCCAGAATGGCCTTTTACAAGGAATCAAAAATCACACTGTTAAGTACTCTATGGGTACAAAAAAAGAATGAAAAAAACGTTTGTAATTCTCTTTGAAGTACTGATGTGGTATCGACCAGAAAAATAAATAGGGCACGCCGGCGGAAACGGCAAGCAAAACGGAGCCCAGAATGGCCTTGTACAAGGAATCAAAAATCACACCGTTAAGTACTCTATGGGTACAAAAAAAAGTACGAAAAAAAACATTTGTAATTATCTTTGAAGTACTGATGTGATATCGACCAGAATGGTAAATAAGGCACGCCGGCACAAACGGCAAGCAAAACGGAGGCCAGAATGGCCTTGTACAAGGAATCAAAAATCACACCGTTACTACTCTATGGGTACAAAAAAAGAACGAAAAAACGTTTGTAATTCTCTGTGAAGTACTGATGTGATATCGACTAGAACGATAAATAAGGCCCGCGGCCGCAAACTTCAAGAAAAACGGAGGCCAGAATGGCCGTGTAAATGGAATCAAAAATAACACTGTTACTACTCTATGGGTACCAAAAAAAGTAAGAAAAAAATGTTTCTACTTTTCTTTGAAGTACTGATGTGATATCGACCAGAACGATAAATAAGGCACGCCGGCGCAAACGGCAAGCAAAACGGAGGCCAGAATGGCCTTGTACAAGAAATCAAAAATCACACCGTTAAGTACTCTATGGGTACAAAAAAAAGTACGAAAAAAAACATTTGTAATTATCTTTGAAGTACTGATGTGGTATCGACCAGAACGATAAATAAGGCACACCGGCGCAAACGGCAAGCAAAACGGAGGCCAGAATGGCCTTGTACAAGGAATAAAAAATAACACCGTTAAGTACTTTATGGGTACAAAAAAAGTACGAACAAAAAAGTTTGTAATTTTCTTTGAAGTACAGATGTGATATCGACTAGAACGATAAATAAGGCATGTCGGCGTAAACGGCCATCAAAACGGAGGCGAGAATGGCCTTGTACAAGGAATCAAAAATCACACCGTTAAGTACTCTGTGGGTACAAAAAAAAGTACGAAAAAAAACGCTTGTAATTCCGTTTGAAGTACTGATGTGGTATCGACCAGAATGATAAATAAGGCACGCAGGCGCAAACGGCAAGTAAAACGGAGGCCAGAATGGCCTTGTACAAGGAATCAAAAATCACACCGTAAAGTACTCTATGGGTACAAAAAAAAGAACGAAAAAAACGTTTGTAATTATCTTTGAAGTACTGATGTGGTATCGACCAGAACGATAAATAAGGCACGCTGGCGCAAACGGCAAGCAAAATGGAGGCCAGAATGGCCTTGTACAAGGAATCAAAAATCACACCGTTGAGTACTCTATGGTTACAAAAAAAAGTACGAAAAAAACATTTGTAATTATCTTTGAAGTACTGATGTGGTATCGACCAGAACGATAAATAAGGCACGCCGGTGCAAACGGAGGCCAGAATGGCCATGTACATGGAATAAAAAATCACACCGTTAAGTACTCTATGGGTACAAAAAAAGTACGAAAAAAACGTTTGTAATTATCTTTGAAGTACTGATGTGGTATCGACCAGAACGATAAATAAGGCAAGCCGGCGCAAACGGCAAGCAAAACGGAGGCCAGAATGCCTTGTACAAGGAATCAAAAATCACACCGTTAAGTACTCTATGGGTGCAAAAAAAAGTACGAAAAAATCCTTTGTAATTCACTATGAAGTACTGGTGTGATATCGACCATTACGATAAATAAGGCACGCCGGCGCAAACGGCAAGCAAAACGGAGACCAGAATGGCTTTGTACAAGGAATCAAAATTCACACCGTTACTACTCTATGGGTAAAAAAAGTACAAAAAAATTGTTTGTAATTCTCTTTGATGTTCAGATGTGCTATCGACCAGAACGATAAATAAGGCACGCCGGCACAAACGGCAAGCAAAACGGAGGCCAGAATGGCCTTGTACAAGAAATCAAAAATCACACCGTTAAGTAGTACTCTATGGGTACAAAAAAAGTACGGAAAAAACGTTTGTAATTCTCTTTGAAGTACTGATGTGCTATCGACCAGAACGATTAATAAGGCACGCCGGCGTAGACGGCAAGCAAAACGGAGGCCAGAATGGCCTTATACAAGGAATCGAAAATCACACCGTTAAGTACTCAATGGGTACAAAAAAAAGTACGAAAAAAATGGTTGTAACTATCTTTGATGTATTGCTGTGGTATCGACCAGAACGATAAAAAAGGCACACCGGCGCAAACGGCAAGCAAAACGGAGGCCAGAATGGCCTTGTACAAGGAATCAAAAATCACACCATTAAGTAATCTATGCGTAAAAAAAAGAATGAAAAAAAACATTTGTAATTCTCTTCGAAGTAATGATGTGGTATCGACCCGAACGACAAATAAGGCACACTGGCAAAAACGGCAGGCAAAACGGAGGCCAGAATGTCCTTGTACAAGGAATCAAAAATCACACCTTTACTACTCTATGGGTACAAAAAAAGTACGAAAAAACATTTGTAATTCTCTTCGAAGTACTGATGTGATATCGACAAGAATGATAAATAAGGAACGGCGGCGCAAACGGCAAGCAAAACGGAGACCAGAATGGCCTTGTACGTGGAATAAAAAATCACACCGTTAAGTACTCTATTTGTAATTCTCTTTGAAGTACTGATGTGATATCGACCAGAATGGTAAATAAGGCACGCCGGCACAAACGGCAAGCAAAACGGAGGCCAGAATGGCCTTGTACAAGGAATCAAAAATCACACCGTTACTACAAAAAAAGAACAAAAAAACATTTGTAATTCTCTGTGAAGTACTGATGTGATATCGACTAGAACGATAAATAAGGCCCGCGGCCGCAAACTTCAAGGAAAACGGAGGCCAGAATGGCCGTGTAAATGGAATCAAAAATAACACCGTTACTACTCTATGGGTACCAAAAAAAGTACGAAATAAATGTTTGAACTTTTCTTTGAAGTACTGATGTGATATCGACCAGAACGATAAATAAGGCACGCCGGCGCAAACGGCAAGCAAAACGGAGTCCAGAATGGCCTTTTACAAGGAATCAAAAATCACACTGTTAAGTACTCTATGGGTACAAAAAAAAGAATGAAAAAATACGTTTGTAATTCTCTTTGAAGTACTGATGTGGTATCGACCAGAACGATAAATAGGGCACGCCGGCGGAAACGGCAAGCTCTATGGGTACAAAAAAATTACGAACAAGAAAGTTTGTAATTTTCTTTGAAGTACTGATGTGATATCGACCAGAACGATAAATAAGGCACGCCGGCGCAAACGGCCATCAAAACGGAGGCGAGAATGGCTTTGTACAAGGAATCAAAAATCACACCGTTAAGTACTCTGTGGGTACAAAAAAAAAGTACGAAAAAAAAACGCTTGTAATTCCGTTTGAAGTACTGATGTGGTATCGACCAGAATGATAAATAAGGCACGCAGGCGCAAACGGCAAGCAAAACGGAGGCCAGAATGGCCTTGTACAAGGAATCAAAAATCACACCGTTAAGTACTCTATGGGTACAAAAAAAAGAATGAAAAAAAACGTTTGTAATTCTCTTTGAAGTACTGATGTGGTATCGACCAGAACGATAAATAAGGCACGCCGGCGCAAACGCCAAGCAAAATGGAGGCCAGAATGGCCTTGTACAAGGAATCAAAAATCACACCGTTAAGTACTCTATGGTTACTAAAAAAGTACGAAAAAAACATTTGTAATTATCTTTGAAGTACTGTTGTGGTATCGACCAGAACGATAAATAAGGCATGCCGGCACAAACGGCAAGCAAAACGGAGGCCAGAATGGCCTTGTACAAGAAATCAAAAATCACAGCGTTAAGTAGTACTCTATGGGTACAAAAAAAGTACGAAAAAACGTTTGTAATTCTCTTTGAAGTACTGATGTGCTATCGACCAGAACGATTAATAAGGCACGCCGGCGTAGACGCCAAGCAAAACGGAGGCCAGAATCGCCTTGTACAAGGAATCAAAAATCACACCGTTAAGTACTCTATGGGTACAAAAAAAAGTACGAAAAAAAAATGTTTGTAATTCTCTTTGATGTATTGATGTGGTATCGACCAGAACGATAAATAAGGCACACCGGCGCAAACAGCAAGCAAAACGGAGGCCAGAATGGCCTTGTACAGGGAATCAAAAATCACACCGTTAAGTACTCTATGGGTAAAAAAAAGTACGAAAAAAAACATTTGTAATTCTCTTCGAAGTAATGATGTGGTATCGACCCGAACGACAAATAAGGCACACCGTCGAAAACGGCAGGCAAAACGGAGGCCAGAATGGCCTTGTACAAGTAATAAAAAATCACACCGTTACTACTCTATGGGTACAAAAAAAGTACAAAAAAACATTTGTAATTCTCTTTGAAGTACTGATGTGATATCGACAAGAACGATAAATAAGGAACGGCGGCACAAACGGCAAGCAAAACGGAGACCAGAATGGCCTTGTACGTGGAATCAAAAATCACACCGTCAAGTACTCTATTTGTAATTCTCATTGAAGTACTGATGTGATATCGTCCAGAACAATAAATAAGGAACACCGGCGCAAACGGCCAGCAAAACGGAGGCCATAATGGCCTTGTACAAGGAATCAAAAATCACACTGTTAAGTACTCTACGGGTACAAAAAAAAGTACGAAAAAAAATGTTTGTAATTCTCTTTGATGTATTGATGTGGTATCGACCAGGTTGATAAATAAGGCACACCGGCGCAAACGGCAAGCAAAACGGAGGCCAGAATGGCCTTGTACAAGGAATCAAAAATCACACCGTTATGTACTCTATGGGTAAAAAAAAGTACGAAAAAAAACATTTGTAATTCTCTTTGAAGTAATGATGTGGTATCGACCCGAACGACAAATAAGGCACACCGGCGAAAACGGCAGGCAAAACGGAGGCCAGAATGGCCTTGTACAAGGAATCAAAAATCACACCGTTACTACTCTATTGGTACAAAAAAAGTACAAAAAAAACATTTGTAATTCTCTTCAAAGTACTAATGTGATATTGACAAGAAGGATAAATAAGGAACGGCGGCACAAACGGCAAGCAAAAAGGAGACCAGAATGGCCTTGTACGCGGAATCAAGAATCACACCGTTAAGTTCTCTATTTGTAATTCTCTATGAAGTACTGATGTGATATCGTCCAGAACAATAAATAAGGAACACCGGCGCAAACGGCCAGCAAAACGGAGGCCAGAATGGCCTTGTACAAGGAATCAAAAATCACATCGTTAAGTACTCTATGGGTACAAAAAAAGTACGAAAAAACGTTTGTAACTCTCTTTGAAGTACTGATGTGATATCGCCCAGAATGATAAATAAGGCACGCCGGCACAAACGGCAAGCAAAACGGAGGCCAGAATGGCCTTGTACAAGGAATCAAAATTCACACCGTTACTACTCTATGGGTACAAAAAAAGAACGAAAAAACGTTTGTAATTCTCTTTGAAGTACTGATGTGATATCGACTAGAATGATAAATAAGGCCAGCGGCAGCAAACTTCAAGCAAAACGGAGGCCAGAATGGCCTTGTAAAAAGAATCAAAAATCACACCGTTACTACTCTATGGGTACAAAAAAAAGTACGAAAAAAACGTTTGTACTTTTCTTTGAAGTACTGATGTGATATCGACCAGAACGAAAAATAAGGCACGCCGGCGCAAACGGCAAGCAAAACGGAGGCCAGAATGGCCTTGTACAAGGAATCAAAAATCACACCGTTAAGTAATCTATGAGTACAAAAAAAAAGAACGAAAAAATATGTTTGTAATTCTCTTTGAAGTACTGATGTGGTATCGACCAGAACGATAAATAAGGCACGCCGGCGCAAACGGCAAGCAAAACGGAGGCCAGAATGGCCTTGTACCAGGAATAAAAAATCACACAGTTAAGTACTCTATGGGTACAAAAGAAAGTACGAAAAAAAACGTTTGTAATTCTCTTTGAAGTACTGATGTGATATCGACCAGAACGATAAATAAGGCACGCCGGCGCAAACGGCAAGCAAAACGGAGGCCAGAATGGCCTTGTACAAGGAATCAAAAATCACACAGTTAAGTACTCTATGGGTACGAAAAAAAGTACGAAAAAAACGTTTGTAATTCTCTTTGAAGTACTGATGTGATATCGACCAGAACGATAAATAAGGCACGCCGGCGCAAACGGCAAGCAAAACGGAGGCCAGAATGTCCGTGTACAAGAAATCAAAAATCACAAAGTTAAGTACTCTATTGGTACGAAAAAAAGTACGAAAAAAAACGTTTGTAATTCTCTTTGAAGTACTGATGTGATATCGACCAGAACGATAAATAAGGCACGCCGGCGCAAACGGCAAGCAAAACGGAGGCCAGAATGGCCTTGTACAAGGAATCAAAAATCACACAGTTAAGTACTCTATGGGTACCAAAAAAGTACGAAAAAAAACGTTTGTAATTCTCTTTGAAGTACTGATGTGATATCGACCAGAACGATAAATAAGGCACGCCGGCGCAAACGGCAAGCAAAACGGAGGCCAGAATGGCCTTGTACAAGGAATCTAAAATCACACCGTTAAGTACTCTATGGGTACAAAAAAAGTACGGAAAAAACGTTTGTAAATCTCTTTGAATTACTGATGTGGTATCTACCAGAACGATAAATAAGGCACGCTTGCACAAACGGCAAGCAAAACGGAGGCCAGAATGGCCTTGCACAAGGAATCAAAAATCACACCGTTAAGTACTCTATGGGTACAAAAAAAAATTACGAAAAAAATATAATTCTCTTTGGAATACTGATGTGCTATCGACCAGAACGATAAATAAGGCACGCCGGCTCAAACAGCAAGCAAAACGGAGGCCAGAATGGCCTTGTACAAGGAATCAAAAATCACAGCGTTAAGTACTCTATGGGTACAAAAAAAAAAGTAAGAAAAAAAGTTTGTAATTCTCTTTGAAGTACTTATGAGATATCGATCAGAACGATAAATATGCACGCCGGCGTATACGGCAAGCAAAACGGAGGCCAGAATCGCCTTGTACAAGGAATCAAAAATCACACCGTTAAGTACTCTATGGGTACAAAAAAAAGTACGGAAAAAACGTTTGTAAATCTCTTTGAAGTACTGATGTGGTATCGACCTGAACGAAAAATAAGGCACGCTTGCGCAAACGGCAAGCAAAACGGAGGCCAGAATGGACTTGCACAAGGAATCAAAAATCACACCGTTTAGTACTCTATGGGTACAGAAAAAAAAGGAATGAAAAAAAGTTTAAAATTATCTTTGAAGTACTGATGTGGTATCGACCAGAACGATAAATAAGGCACGCCGGCTCAAACAACAAGCAAAACGGAGTCCAGAATGGAATTGTACAAGGAATCAAAAATTAAAGCGTTAAGTACTATATGGGTACAAAAAAAAGTAAGAAAAAAAAAGTTTGTAATTCTCTTTGAAGTACTTATGTGATATCGATCTGAACGATAAATATGGCACGCCGGCGCAAACGGCAAGCAAAACGGAGGCCAGAATGGCCTTGTACAAGGAATAAAAAATAACACCGTTAAGTACTCTATGGGTACAAAAAAAAGTACGAAAAAAAACGTTTGTAATTCTCTTTGAAGTACTGATGTGATATCGACCAGAACGATAAATAAGCCACGCCGGCTCAAAGGGCAAGCAAAACGGAGGCCATAATGGCTTTGTACATATAATCAAAAATAACACCGTTAAGTACTCTATGTGTACAAAAAAAGTATGAAAAAAAACGTTTGTAATTCTCTTTGAAGTACTGATGTGCTATCGACCAGAACGATTAATAAGGCACGGCGGCGTAGACGGCAAGAAAAACAGAGGCCAGAATGGCCTGGTTCAAGCAATCAAAAATCACACCGTTAAGTACTCTATGGGTACAAAAAAAAGTACGAAAAAAAACGTTTGTAATTCTCTTTGATGTACTGATGTGGTATCGACCAGAACGATAAATAAGGCACACCGGCGCAAACGGCAAGCAAAACGGAGGCCAGATTGGCCTTGTACAAGGAATCAAAAATCACACCGTTAATTACTCTATGGGTACAAAAAAAAGTACGAAAACAACCTTTGTAATCTCTTTGAAGTACTGATGTGATATCGACCAGAACGATAAATAAGGCATGCCGGCGCAAACGGCAAGGAAAACGGAGGCAAGAATGTCGTTGTACAAAGAATCAAAAATCACACCGTTAAATACTCTATGTGTACAAAAAAAAGTAAGAAAAAAAATGTTTGTAATTCTCTTTGAAGTACTGATGTGATATCGACCAGAACGATAAATAAGGCTCGCCGGTGCAAACGGCATGCAAAACGGAGGCCAGAATGTCCTTGTACTAGAAATCAAAAATCACACCGTTAAGTACTCTATGGGTACAAAAAAAAGTACGAAAAAACGTTTGTATTCTCTTTGAAGTACTGATGTGATATCGGCCAAAACGATAAATAAGGCACGCCGGCGCAAACGGCGAGCAAAACGGAGGCCAGAATGGCCATGTACAAGTAATCAAAAATCACACTGTTAAGTACTCTGTGGGTACAAAAATAGTATGAAAAGAAAGTTTGTAATTCTCTTTGATGTACTGATGTGGTATCGACCAGAACGATAAATAAGGCACGCCGGCGCAAATGGCAAGCAAACGGAGGCCAGAATGGCCATTTACAAAGAATAAAAAATCACACCATTAAGTACTCTATGGGTACAAAAAAAAAGTACGACAAAAAACGTTTGTAATTCTCTTTGAAGTACTGATGAGATATCGACCAGAATGATAAATAAGGCACGCCGGCACAAACGGCAAGCAAAACGGAGGCCAGAATGGCCTTGTACAAGGAATCAAAAATCACACCGTTCCTACTCTATGGGTACAAAAAAAAGAACGAAAAAACGTTTGTAATTCTCTTTGAAGCACTGATGTGATATCGACTAGAACAATAAATAAGGCATGCGGCCGCAAACTTCAAGCAAAACGGAGGCCAGAATGGCCTTGTAAAAGGAATCAAAAATCACACCGTTACTACTCTATGGGTACAATAAAATGTACGAAAAAAACGTTTGCACTTTTGTTTGAAGTACTGATGTGATATCGATCAGAACGATAAATAAGGCTCGCCGGCGCAAACGGCAAGAAAAACGGAGGCCAGAATGGCTTTGTACAAGGAATCAAAAATCACACCGTTACTACTCTATGGGTACAAAAAAAGTACGAAAAAAACGTGTGTAATTTTCTTTGAAGTACTGATGTGATATCGACCAGAACGAAAAATAAGGCATGCCGGCGCAAATGGCAAACAATACGGGGCCAGAATGGCCTTGTACAAGAAATAAAAAATCACACCGTTAAGTACTCTATGGGTACAAAAAAAAGTATGAAAAAAACGTTTGTAATTCTCTTTGAAGTACTGATGTGGTATAGGCCAGAACGATAAATAAGGCACGCCGGTGCAAACGGCAAGCAAAACGGAGGCCAGAATGGCCTTGTACAAGGAATCAAAAATCACACCGTTAAGTACTCTATGGGTACAAAAAAAGCACGAAAACAACGTTTGTAATCTCTTTGAAGTACTGATGTGATATCGACCAGAACGATAAATAAGGCACGCCGGCGCAAACGCAAGGAAAACGGAGGCCAGAATGTCGTTGTACAAGGAATAAAAAATCACACCGTTAAATACTCTATGTGTACAAAAAAAGTAAGAAAAAAACGTATGTAATTCTCTTTGAAGTACTGATGTGATATGGACTAGAACGATAAATAAGGCACCCCGGCGCAAACGGCAAGCAAAACGGAGGCCAGAATGTCCTTGTACCAGAAATCTAAAATCACACCGTTAAGTACTCTATGGGTACAAAAGAAAAGTACGAAAAAAACGTTTGTATTCTCTTTGAAGTACTGATGTGATATCGGCCAAAACGATAAATAAGGCATGCCGACGCAAACGGCAAGCAAAACGGAGGCCAGAATGGCCTTGTACAAGTAATGAAAAATCACACTGTTAAGTACTCTATGGGTACAAAAAACGTATGAAAAAAAACGTTTGTAATTCTCTTTGAAGTAGTGATGTGGTATCGACCATAACGATAAATAAGGCACGCCGGCGCAAATGGCAAACAAACGGAGGCCAGAATGGCCATGTACATGGAATCATAAATCACACCATTAAGTACTCTATGGGTACAAAAAAAAGTACGACAAAAAACGTTTGTAATTCTCTTTGAAGTACTGATGTGATATTGACCAGAATGATAAATAAGGCACGCCGGCACAAACGGCAAACAAAACGGAGGCTAGATTGGCCTTGTACAAGGAATCAAAAATCACACCGTTACTACTCTATGGGTACAAAAAAAGAACGAAAAAACGTTTGCAATTCTCTTTGAAGTACTGATGTGATATCGACTAAAACGATAAACAAGGCCCGCGGCCGCAAACTTCAAGCAAAACGGAGGCCAGAATGGCCTTGTAAAAGGAATCAAAAATCACACCGTTACTACTCTATGGGTACAAAAAAGTAGGAAAAAAACGTTTGTACTTTTCTTTGAAGTACTGATGTGATATCGACCAGAACGATAAATAAGGCACGCCGGCGCAAACGGCATGCAAAACGGTGGCCAGAATGGCCTTGTACAAGGAATCAAAAATCACACCGTTAAGTACTCTATGGGTACAAAAAAAGAACAAAAAAATACGTTTGTAATTCTCTTTGAAGTACTGATGTGGTATCGACCAGAACGATAAATAAGGCACGCCGGCGCAAACGGCAAGCAAAACGTAGGCCAGAATGGCCTTGTACAAGAAATCAAAAATCACACCGTTAAGTAGTACTCTATGGGTACAAAAAAAGTACGAAAAAAAACGTTTGTAATTCTCTTTGAAGTACTGATGTGGTATCGACCAGAACGATAAATAAGGCACGCCGGCGCAAATGGCAAGCAAACGGAGGCCAGAATGGCCATGTACAAGGAATCAAAAATCACACCATTAAGTACTCTATGGATACAAAAAAAATAAGACAAAAAACGTTTGTAATTCTCTTTGAAGTACTGATGTGATATCGACCAGAATGATAAATAAGGCACGCCGGCGCAAACGGAATTCAAAAAGGAGGCCAGAATGGCCTTGTACAAGGAATCAAAAATCTCACCGTTACTACTCTATGGGTACAAAAAAAAGAACGAAAAAACGTTTGTAATTCTCTTTGAAGTACTGATGTGATATCGACTAGAACGATAAATAAGGTCCGCGGCCGCAAACTTCAAGCAAAACGGAGGCCAGAATGGCCTTGTAAAAGGAATCAAAAATCACACCGTTACTACTCTATGGGTACAAAAAATAGTACGAAAAAAACGTTTGTACTTTTCTTTGAAGTACAGATGTGATATCGACCAGAACGATAAATAAGGCACGCCGGTGCAAACGGCAAGCAAAACGGAGGCCAGAATGGCCTTGTACAAGGAATCAAAAATCACACCGTTAAGTACTCTATGGGTACAAAAAAAGAACGAAAAAATACGTTTGTAATTCTCTTTGAAGTACTGATGTGGTATCGACCAGAACGATAAATAAGGCACGCCGGCGCAAACGGCAAGCAAAACGGAGGCCAGAATAGCTTTGTACAAGGAATAAAAAAACACACCGTTAAGTACTATATGGGTACAAAAAAAGTATGAAAAAAAACATTTGTAATTCTCTTTGAAGTACGGATGTGGTATCGACCAGAACGATAAATAAGGCACGCCGGCACAAACGGCAAGCAAAACGGAGGGCACAATGGCCTTGTACAAGAAATCAAAAATCACACCGTTCAGTAGTACTCTATGGGTACAAAAAAATTATGAAAAAAACGTTTGTAATTCTCTTTGAAGTACTGATGTGCTATCGACCAGAACGATTAATAAGGCACGCCAGCGTAGACGGCTAGCAAAACGGAGGCCAGAACGGCCTTGTACAAGGAATCAAAAATCACACCGTTAAGTACTCTATGGTTACAAAAAAAAAGTACGAAAAAAAACGTTTGTAATTCTCTTTGATGTACTGATGTGGTATCGACCAGAACGATAAATTAGGCACACCGGCGCAAACGGCAAGCAAAACGGAGGCCAGAATGGCCTTGTACAAGGAATCAAAAATCACACCGTTAAGTACTCTATGGGTAAAAAAAAGTACGAAAAAAACATTTGTAATTCTCTTCGAAGTAATGATGTGGTATCGACCCGAACGACAAATAAGGCAAACCTGCGAAAACGGCAAGCAAAACGGAGGCCAGAATGGCCTTGTACAAGGAATCAAAAATCACACCGTTACTACTCTATGGGTACAAAAAAAAGTACGAAAAAAACAATTGTAATTCTCTTCGAAATACTGATGTGATATCGACTAGAAAGATAAATAAGGAACGGCGGCGCAAACCGCAAGCAAAGTGGAGACCAGAATGGCCTTATAGAAGGAATCAAAAATCACACCGTTAAGTACTCTATTTGTAATTCTCTTTGAAGTACTGATGTGATATCGTCCAAAACGATAAATAAGGAACGCCGGCGCAAACGGCCGGCAAAACGGAGGCCAGAATGGCCTTGTACAAGGAATCAAAAATACACCGTTAAGTACTCTATGAGTATACAAAAAGTACGAAAAAAAAGTTAGTAATTCTCTTTGAAGTACTGATGTGGTATCGACCAGAACGATAAATAAGGCACGCCGACGCAAACGGCAAGCAAAACGGAGGCCAGGATGGCCTTTTACAAGGAATCAAAAATCACACCTTTAAGTACTCTATGGGTACATAAAAAAGTACGAAAAAAAAGTTTGTAATTCTCTTTGAAGTACTGATGTGGTATCAACCAGAATGATAAATAAGGCACGCCGCGCAAACGGAAAGCAAAACGGAGGCCAGAATGACCTTGTACAAGGAATCAAAAATCACACCGTTAAGTACTCTATGGGTACAAAAAAAAGTACGAAAAAAATGTTTGTAAATCTCTTTGAAGTACTGATGTGGTATCGACTAGAACGATAAATAAGGCACGCTTGCGCATACGGGAAGCAAAACGGAGGCCAGAATGGCCTTGCACAAGGAATCAAAAATCACACCGTTTAGTACTCTATGGGTACAAAAAAAAATTATGAAAAAAAGTTTATAATTCTATTTGAAGTAATGATGTGGTATCGACCAGAACGATAAATAGGTTACGCCGGCTCAAACAGCAATAAAAACGGAGGCCAGAATGGAATTGTACAAGGAATCAAAAATTACACCGTTAAGTACTCTATGGGTACAAAATAAAGTAAGAAAAAAAAGTTGTAATTCTCTTTGAAGTACTTATGTGATATCGATCAGAACGATAAATATGGCACGCCGGCGCGAACGGCAAGCAAAACGGAGGCCAGAATGGCCTTGTACCAGGAATCGAAAATCACACCGTTAAGTACTCTATGGGTACAAAAAATGTATGAAAAAATCGTTTGTATATCTAAATGAAGTACTGATGTGGTAACGACCTGAACGATAAATATGGCACGCTTGCGCAAACGGCAAGAATCAAAAATCGCACCGTTTAGTACTCTATGGGTACAAAAAAAAGTATGAAAAAAAGTTTAAAATTCTCTTTGAAGTACTGAAGTGGTATCGACCAGAACGATAAATAAGGCACGCCGGTTCAAACAGCAAGCAAAACGGAGTCCAGAATGGAATTGTACAAGGAATCAAAAATTACAGCGTTAAGTACTCTATGGGTACAAAAAAAAGTAAGAAAAAAATGTTTGTAATTCTCTTTGAAGTACTTATGTGATATCGATCAGAACGATAAATATGGCACGCCGGCGCAAACTGCAAGCAAAACGGAGGCCAGAATGGCCTTGTACAAGGAATCAAAAATCACACCGTTAAGTACTCTATGGGTATAAAAAAAAGTACGAAAAAAAACTTTTGTAATTCTCTTTGAAGTACTGATGTGATATCGAACAGAACGATAAATAAGCCACGCCGGCGCAAAGGGCAAGCAAAACGGAGGCCATAATGGCCTTGTACATATAATCAAAAATAACACCGTTAAGTACTCTATGGGTACAAAAAAAAGTATGAAAAAAAACATTTGTAATTCTCTTTGAAGTACTGATGTACTATCGACCAGAACGATTAATAAGGCACGCCGGCGTAGACGGCAAGCAAAACGGAGGCCAGAATGGCCTTGTACAAGGAATCAAAAATCACACCGTTAAGTACTCTCTGGGTACAAAAAAAAGTATGAAAAAAAAATGTTTGTAATTCTCTTTGATGTACTGATGTGGTATCGACCAGAACGATAAATAAGTCACACCGGCGCAAATGGCAAGAAAAACGGAGGCCAGAATTGCCATGTACAAGGAATCAAAAATCACACCGTTAAGTACTCTATGGGTAAAAAAAAAGTACGAAAAAAAACATTTGTAATTCTCTTCGAAGTAATGATGTGGTATCAACCCGAACGACAAATAAGGCACACCGGCGAAAACGACAAGCAAAACGGAGGCCAGAATGGCCTTGTACAAGGAATCAAAAATCACACCGTTAAGTACTCTATGGGTAAAAAAAAAGTACGAAAAAAAACATTTGTAATTCTCTTCGAAGTAATGATGTGGTATCGACCCGAACGACAAATAAGGCACACCGGCTAAAACGGCAAGCAAAACGGAGGCCAGAATGGCCTTGTAAAAGGAATCTAAAATCACACCGTTACTACTCTATGGGTACAAAAAAAAGTACGAAAAAAACATTTGTAATTATCTTCGAAGTACTGATGTGATATCGACTAGAATGATAAATAAGGAACGGCGGCGCAAACCTCAAGCAAAACGGAGACCAAAATGGCTTTATACAAGGAATCAAAAATCACACCGTTAAGTACTCTATTTGTAATTCTCTTTGAAGTACTGATGTGATATCGTCCAGAACGATAAATAAGGAACGCCGGCGCAAACAGCCAGCAAACCGGAGGCCAGAATGGCCTTGTATAAGGAATCAAAAATCACACCGTTAATAAAAAATCACACCGTTAAGTACTCTATGGGTACAAAAAAAAGTACGACAAAAAAAGTTTGTAATTCCTTTTGAAGTACTGATGTGGTATCGACCAGAACGATAAATAAGGCACGCCGGCGCAAACGGCAAGCAAAACGGAGGCCAGAATGGCCTTGTACAAGGTATCAAAAATCACACCGTTAAGTACTCTATGGGTACAAAAAAAAGTACGAAAAAAACGTTTGTAATTCTCTTTGAATTACTGATGTGGTATCGACCAGAATGATAAATAAGGCACACCGCGCAAACGGCAAGCAAAACGGAGGCTAGAATGGCCTTGTACATGGAATCAAAAATCACACCGTTAAGTACTCTATGGGTACAAAAAAAAGTACGAAAAAAACGTTTGTAAATCTCTTTGAAGTACTGATGTGGTATCGACCAGAAGATAAATAAGGCACGCTTGTGCAAACGGCAAGCAAAACGGAGGCCGGAATGGAATCAAAAATAACACCGGTAAGTACTCTCTGGGTACAAAAAAAAGTATGAAAAAAAGTTTATAATTCTCTTTGAAGTACTGATGTGGTATCGACCAGAACGATAAATAAGGCACGCCGGCTCAAATAGCAAGCAAAACAGTGGCAGAATGGAATTGTACAAGGAATCAAAAATTACACCGTTAAGTACTCTATGGGCACAAAAAAAAAGTAAGAAAAAAAGATAAATATGGCACACCGGCGCAAACGGCCAGCAAAACGGAGGCCAGAATGGCCTTGTACAAGGAATCAAAAATCACACCGTTAAGTACTCTATGGGTACAAAAAAAATTACGAAAAAAATGTTTGTAAATCTCTTTGAAGTAGTGATGTGGTATCGACCTGAACGATAAACAAGGCACGCTTGCGCAAACGGCAAGCAAAATGGAGGCCAGAATGGCCTTGCACAAGGAATCAAAAATCACACCGTTTAGTACTCTATGGGTACAAAAAAAAGGTATGAAAAAAACTTTAAAATTCTCATTGAAGTACTGATGTAGTGTCGACCAGAACGATATATAAGGTACGCCGGCTCAAAGAGCAAGCAAAATGGAGTCCAGAATGTAATTGTACAAGGAATCAAAAATTACCGCGTTAAGTACTCTATGGGTACAAAAAAAAGTACGAAAAAAAAAGTTTGTAATTCTCTTTGTACTACTTATGTGATATCGATCAGAACGATAAATATGGCACGCCGGCGCAAACGGCAAGCAAAACGGAGGCCGGAATGGCCTTGTACAAGGAATAAAAAATCACACCGTTAAGTACTCTCTGGGTACAAAAAAAGTACGAAAAAACGTTTGTAAATCTCTTTGAAGTACTGATGTGGTATCGACCTGAACGATAAACAAGGCACGCTTGCGCAAACGGCAAGAAAAACGGAGGCCAGAATGGCCTTGCACAAGGAATCAAAAATCACACCGTTTAGTACTCTATGGGTACAAAAAAAAGTATGAAAAAAAGTTTAAAATTCTCTTTGAAGTACTGATGTGGTATCAACCAGAACGATAAATAAGGCACGCCTTCTCAAACAGCAAGCAAAACGGAGTCCAGAATGGAATTGTACAAGGAATCAAAAATTACAGCGTTAAGTACTATATGGGTACAAAAAAAAGTAAGAAAAAAAAGTTTGTAATTCTCTTTGAAGTACTTATGTGATATCGATCAGAACGATAAATATGGCACGCCGGCGCAAACGGCAAGCAAAACAGAGGCCAGAATGGCCTTGTACAAGGAATCAAAAATCACACCGTTAAGTACTCTAAGGGTACAAAAAAAAGTACGAAAAAAACGTTTGTAAATCTCTTTGAAGTACTGATGTGGTATCGACCTGAACGATAAACAAGGCACGCTTGCGCAAACGAAGGCGAATGGCCTTGCACAAAGAATCAAAAATCACACCGTTTAGTACTTTATGGGTACAAAAAAATGTATGAAAAAAAGTTTAAAATTCTCATTGAAGTACTGATGTGGTATCGACCAGAATGATAAATAAGGCACGCCGGCTCAAACAGCAAGCAAAACGGAGTCCTGAATGGAATTGTACAAGGAATCAAAAATTACAGCGTTAAGTACTCTATGGGTACCAAAAAAGTAAGAAAAAAAAGTTTGTAATTCTCTTTGAAGTACTTATGTGATATTGATCAGAACGATAAATATGGCATGCCGGCGCAAACGGCAAGCAAAACGGAGGCCAGAATGGCCTTGTACAAGGAATCAAAAATCACACCGTTAAGTACTCTATGGGTACAAAAAAAAGTACGAAAAAAACGTTTGTAAATCTCTTTGAAGTACTGATGTGGTATCGACCAGAACGATAAACAAGGCACGCTTGCGCAAACGGAAAGCAAAACGGAGGCCAGAATGGCCTTGCACAAGGAATCAAAAATCACACCGTATAGTACTCTATGGGTACAAAAAAAAGTATGAAAAAAAGTTTAAAATACTCTTTGAAGTACTGATGTGGTATCAACCAGAACGATAAATAAGGCACGCCGGCTCAAACAACAAGCAAAACTGAGTCCAGAATGGAATTGTACAAGGAATCAAAAATTACAGCGTTAAGTACTCTATGGGTACAAAAAAAAGTAAGAAAATTTTTTTTGTAATTCTCTTTGAAGTACTTATGTGATATCGATCAGAACGATAAATATGCCACGCCGGCGCAAACGGCAAGCAAAACGGAGGCCAGAATGGCCTTGTACAAGGATTCAAAAATCACACCGTTAAGTACTCTATGGGTACAAAAAAAAGTACGAAAAAAACGTTTGTAAATCTCTTTGAAGTAGTGATGTGGTATCGAACAGAACGATAAACAAGGCACGCTTGCGCAAACGGAAAGCAAAACGGAGGCCAGAATGGCCTTGCACAAGGAATCAAAAATCACACCGTATAGTACTCAATGGGTACAAAAAAAAGTATGAAAAAAAGTTTAAAATACTCTATGAAGTACTGATGTGGTATCAACCAGAACGATAAATAGGCACGCCGGCTCAAACAGCAAGCAAAACTGAGTCCAGAATGGAATTGTACAAGGAATCAAAAATTACAGCGTTAAGTACTCTATGGGTACAAAAAAAAGTAAGAAAAAAAAATTAGTAATTCTCTTTGAAGTACTTATGTGATATCGATCAGAACGATAAATATGCCACGCCGGCGCAAACGGCAAGCAAAATGGAGGCCAGAATGGCCTTGTACAAGGATTCAAAAATCACACCGTTAAGTACTCTATGGGTACAAAAAAAAGTACGAAAAAAACGTTTGTAAATCTCTTTGAAGTACTGATGTGGTATCGACCTGAACGATAAACAAGGCACGCTTGCGCAAACGGAAAGCAAAACGGAGGCCAGAATGGCCTTGCACAAAGAAACAAAAATCACACCGTTTAGTACTCTATGGGTACAAAAAAATGTATGAAAAAAAGTTTAAAATTCTCTTTGAAGTACTGATGTGGTATCGGCCAGAACGATAAATAAGGCACGCCGGCTCAAACAGCAAGCAAAACGGAGTCCTGAATGAAATTGTACGTGGAATCATAAATTACAGCATTAAGTACTCTATGGGTACAAAAAAAAGAAAGAAAAAAAGTTTGTAATTCTCTTTGAAGTACTTATGTGATATCGATCAGAACGATAAGTATGGCACGCCGGCGCAAACAGCAAGCAAAACGGAGGCCAGAATGGCCTTGTACAAGGAATCAAAAATCACACCGTTAAGTACTCTATGGGTACAAAAAAAAGTACGAAAAAAAAACGTTTGTAATTCTCCTTGAAGTACTGATGTGATTTCGACCAGAACGATAAATAAGCCACGCCGGCGCAAAGGGCTAGCAAAACGGAGGCCATAATGGCCTTGTACATATAATCAAAAATAACACCGTTAAGTACTCTATGGGTACAAAAAAATTATGAAAAAAAACGTTTGTAATTCTCTTTGAAGTACTGATGTGGTATCGACCAGAACGATAAATAAGGCACGCTTGCGCAAACGGTAAGAAAAACGGAGGCCAGAATGGCCTTGCACAAGGAATCAAAAATCACACTGTTAAGTACTCTATGGGTACAAAAAAAAGTATGAAAAAAAGTTTATAATTCTCTTTGAAGTACTGATGTGGTATCGACCAGAACGATAAATAAGGCACGCCGGCTCAAACAGCAAGCAAAACGGAGGCCAGAATGGAATTGTACAAGGAATCAAAAATTACACCGTTAAGTACTCTATGGGTACAAAAAAAAGTAAGAAAAAAAGTTTGTAATTCTCTTTGAAGTACTTATGTGATATCGATCAGAACGATAAATATGGCACGCCGGCGCAAACGGCAAGCAAAACGGAGGCCAGAATGGCCTTGTACAAGGAATCAAAAATCACACCGTTAAGTACTCTATGGGTACAAAAAAAAGTACGAAAAAAACGTTTTTAAATCTCTTTGATGTACTGATGTTGTATCGACCTGAACTATAAATAAGGCACGCTTGCGCAAACGGCAAGGAAAACGGAGGCCAGAATGGCCTTGCACAAGGAATCAAAAATCACACCGTTTAGTACTCTATGGGTACAAAAAAAAGTATGAAAAAAGTTTAAAATTCTCTATGAAGAACTGATGTGGTATCGACCAGAACGATAAATAAGGCATGCCGGCTCAAACAGCAAGGAAAACGGAGTCCAGAATGGAATTGTACAAGGAATCAAAAATTACAGCGTTAAGTACTCTATGGGTACAAAAAAAAGTAAGAAAAAATGTTTGTAATTCTCTGTGAAGTACTTATGTGCTATGGATCAGAACGATAAATATGGCACGCCAGCGCCAACGGTAAGCAAAACGGAGGCCAGAATGGCCTTGTACAAAGAATCAAAAATCACACCGTTAAGTACTCTATGGGTACAAAAAAAGTACGAAAAAAAATGTTTGTAATTCTCTTTGAAGTACTGATGTGATATCGACCAGAACGATAAATAAGGCACGCCGGCGCAAAGGGCAAGAAAAACGGTGGCCATAATGGCCTTGTACATATAATCAAAAATAACACCGTTAAGTACTCTATGGGTACAAAAAAAGTACGAAAAAAAACATTTGTAATTCTCTTTGAGGTAATGATGTGGTATCGACTAGAACGATAAATAAGGCACGCCGGCGCAAATGGCAAGCAAAACGGAGGCCAGAATTGCCTTGTACAAGGAATTAAAAATCGCACCGTTAAGTACTCTATGGGTACAAAAAAAAAGTATGAAAAAAACGTTTGTAATTCTCTTTGAAGTACTGATGTGATATCGACCAGAACGATAAATAAGGCACGCCAGCGCAAACGGCAAGCAAAACGGAGGCCAGAATGGCCTTGTACAAGGAATCAAGAATCATACCGTTACTACTCTATGGGTACAAAAAATAGTACGAAAAAAACGTTTGTAGTTTTCTTTGAAGTACTGATGTGATATCGACCAGAACGATAAATAAGGCATGCCGGCGGAAACGGCAAGAAAAACGGATGCTAGAATGGCCTTGTTCAAGGAATCAAAAATCACACCGTTAAGTACTCTATGGGTACAAAAAATGTACGAAAAAAAAGTTTGTAATTCCTTTGAAGTACTGATGTGATATCTTCCAGAACGATAAATAAGGCACGCCGGCGCAAACGGCAAGAAAAACGGAGGCCAGAATGGCCTTGTACATGGAATCAAAAATCACACCGTTACTACTCTATGGTATAAAAAAAGTACGAAAAAAACGTTTGTTATTTTCTTTGAAGTACTGATGTGATATCGACCAGAACGATAAATAAGGCACGCCGACTTAAATGGCAAACAAAACGGAGGCCAGAATGGCCTTGTACAAGAAATCAAAAATCACACAGTTAAGTACTCTATGGGTACAAAAAAAAGTATGAAAAAAAACGTTTGTATTTCTCTTTGAAGTACTGATGTGATATCGGCCAGAACGATAAATAAGGCACGCCGGCGCAAACGGCATGCAAAACGGAGGCCAGAATGGCCTTGTACAAGGAATCAAAAATCACACCGTTAAGTACTCTATGGGTACAAAAAAAAGTACGAAAAAAAACGTTTGTAATTTTCTTTGAAGTACTGATGTGGTATTGACCAGAACGATAAATAAGGCACGCCGGCACAAACGCAAGCAAAACGGAGGCCAGAATGGCTTTGTACAAGGAATCAAAAATCACACCGCTAAGTAGTACTTTATGGGTACAAAAAAAGTACGAAAAAAAACGTTTGTAATTCTCTTTGAAGTACTGATGTGCTATCGACCAGAACGATAAATAAGGCATGCCTGCGTAGACGGCAAGAAAAACGGAGGACATAATGGCCTTGTACAAGGAATCAAATATCACACCGTTAAGTACTCTATAGGTACAAAAAAAGTATGAAAAAAAAAAGTTTGTAATTCTCTTTGATGTACTGATGTGGTATCGACCAGAACGATAAATAAGGCACGCCAGTGCAAACGGCAAGCAAAACCGAGGCCAGAATGGCCTTGTACAAGGAATAAAAAATCACACCGTTAAGTACTTTATGGGTACAAAAAAAAGTACGAAAAAAAATGTTTGTAATTCTCTTTGAAGTACTGATGTGGTATCGACCAGAATGATAAATAAGGCACGCCGCGCAAACGGCAAGCAAAACGGAGGCCAGAATGGCCTTGTACAAGGAATCAAAAATCACACCGTTATGTACTCTATGGGTACAAAAAAAACGAAAAAAACGTTTGTAAATCTCTTTGAAGTACTGATATGGTATCGACCAGAATGATAAATAAGGCACGCTTGCGCAAACGGCAAGCAAAACGGAGTCCAGAATGGACTTGCACAAGGAATCAAAAATAACACCGTTAAGTACTCTATGGGTACAAAAAAAAACTACGAAAAAAAGTTTATAATTCTCTTTGAAGTACTGATGTGGTATCGACCAGAACGATAAATATGGCACGCCGGCGCAAACTGCAAGCAAAACGGAGGCCAGAATGGCCTTGTACAAGGAATCAAAAATCACACCGTTAAGTACTCTATGGGTATAAAAAAAGTACGAAAAAAAACTTTTGTAATTCTCTTTGAAGTACTGATGTGATATCGACCAGAACGATAAATAAGCCACGCCGGCGTAAAGGGCAAGCAAAACGGAGGCCATAATGGCCTTGTACATATAATCAAAAATAAAACCGTTAAGTACTCTATGGGTACAAAAAAAAGTATGAAAAAAAACATTTGTAATTCTCTTTGAAGTACTGATGTGCTATCGACCAGAACGATTAATAAGACACGCCGGCGTAGACGGCATGCAAAACGGAGGACAGAATGGCCTTGTACAAGGAATCAAAAATCATACCGTTAAGTACTCTCTGGGTACAAAAAAAGTACGAAAAAAAAATGTTTGTAATTCTCTTAGATGTACTGATGTGGTATCGACCAGAACGATAAATAAGTCACACCGGCGCAAATGGAAAGAAAAACGGAGGCCAGAATTGCCTTGTACAAGGAATCAAAAATCACACTGTTAAGTACTCTATGGGTAAAAAAAAGTACGAAAAAAAACATTTGTAATTCTCTTCGAAGTAATGATGTGGTATCAACCCGAACGACAAATAAGGCACACCGGCGAAAACGACAAGCATAACGGAGGCCAGAATGGCCTTGTACAAGGAATCAAAAATCACACCGTTAAGTACTCTATGGGTAAAAAAAAAGTACGAAAAAAAACATTTGTAATTCTCTTCGAAGTAATGACGTGGTATCGACCCGAACGACAAATATGGCACACCGGCAAAAACGGCAAGCAAAACGGAGGCCAGAATGGCCTTGTAAAAGGAATCAAAAATCACACCGTTACTACTCTATGGGTACAAAAAAAGTACGAAAACAAATTTGTAATTCTCTTCGAAGTACTGATGTGATATCGACTAGAATGATAAATAAGGAACGGCGGCGCAAACCTCAAGCAAAACGGAGACCAGAATGGCTTTATACAAGGAATCAAAAATCACACCGTTAAGTACTCTATTTGTAATTCTCTTTGAAGTACTGATGTGATATCGTCCAGAACGATAAATAAGGAACGCCCGCGCAAACAGCCAGCAAACCGGAGGCCAGAATGGCCTTGTATAAGGAATCAAAAATCACACCGTTAAGTACTCTATGGGTACAAAAAAAGTACGAAAAAAAAATTTTGTAATTCCTTTTGAAGTACTGATATGGTATCGACCAGAACGATAAATAAGGCACGCCGGCGCAAACGGCAAGCAAAACGGAGGCCAGAATGGCCTTGTACAAGGTATCAAAAATCACACCGTTAAGTACTCTATGGGTACAAAAAAAAGTACGAAAAAAACGTTTGTAATTCTTTTTGAAGTACTGATGTGGTATCGACCAGAATGATAAATAAGGCACGCCGCGCAAACGGCAAGCAAAACGGAGGCTAGAATGGCCTTGTACATGGAATCAAAAATCACACCGTTAAGTACACTATGGGTACAAAAAAAAGTACGAAAAAAACGTTTGTAAATCTCTTTGAAGTACTGATGTGGTATCGACCAGAACGATAAATAAGGCACGCTTGCGCAAACGGCAAGCAAAACGGAGGCCGGAATGGAATCAAAAATAACACCGGTAAGTACTCTATGGGTACAAAAAAAAAGTATGAAAAAAAGTTTATAATTCTCTTTGAAGTACTGATGTGGTATCGACCAGAACGATAAATATGGCACGCCGGCTCAAATAGCAAGCAAAACAGAGGCAGAATGAAATTGTACAAGGAATCAAAAATTACACCGTTAAGTACTCTATGGGCACAAAAAAAAGTAAGAAAAAAAGATAAATATGGCACACCGGCGCAAACGGAAAGCAAAACGGAGGCCAGAATGGCCTTGTACAAGGAATCAAAAATCACACCGTTAAGTACTCTATGGGTACAAAAAAAAAGTACGAAAAAAATGTTTGTAAATCTCTTTGAAGTACTGATGTGGTATCGACTAGAACGATAAATAAGGCACGCTTGCGCATACGGCAAGCAAAACGGAGGCCAGAATGGCCTTGCACAAGGAATCAAAAATCACACCGTTTAGTACTCTATGGGTACAAAAAAAAAAGTATGAAAAAAGTTTATAATTCTATTTGAAGTAATGATGTGGTATCGACCAGAACGATAAATAGGTTACGCCGGCTCAAACAGCAAGCAAAACGGAGGCCAGAATTGAATTGTACAAGGAATCAAAAATTACACAGTTAAGTACTCTATGGGTACAAATAAAGTAAGAAAAAAAATTTGTAATTCTCTTTGAAGTACTTATGTGATATCGATCAGAACGATAAATATGGCACGCCGGCGCGAACGGCAAGCAAAACGGAGGCCAGAATGGCCTTGTACAAGGAATCAAAAATCACACCGTTAAGTACTCTATATGTACGAAAAATGTACGAAAAAATCGTTTGTATATCTAAATGAAGTACTGATGTGGTATCGACCTGAACGATAAATAAGGCACGCTTGCGCAAACGGCAAGCAAAACGGAGGCCAGAATGGCCTTGCACAAAGAATCAAAAATCACACCGTTTAGTACTCTATGGGTACAAAAAAAAGTATGAAAAAAAGTTTAAAATTATCTTTGAAGTACTGAAGTGGTATCGACCAGAACGATAAATAAGGCACGCCGGTTCAAACAGCAAGCAAAACGGAGTACAGAATGGAATTGTACAAGGAATCAAAAATTACAGCGTTAAGTACTCTATGGGTACAAAAAAAAGTAAGAAAAAAATGTTTGTAATTCTCTTTGAAGTACTTAAGTGATATCGATCAGAACGATAAATATGGCACGCCGGCGCAAACTGCAAGCAAAACGGAGGCCAGAATGGCCTTGTACAAGGAATCGAAAATCACACCGTTAAGTACTCTATGGGTATAAAAAAAGTACGAAAAAAAACTTTTGTAATTCTCTTTGAAGTACTGATGTGATATCGACCAGAACGATAAATAAGCCACGCCGGCGCAAAGGGCAAGCAAAACGGAGGCCATAATGGCCTTGTACATATAATCAAAAATAACACCGTTAAGTACTCTATGGGTACAAAAAAAAAGTATGAAAAAAAACGTTTGTAATTCTCTTTGAAGTAATGATGTGCTATCGACCAGAACGATTAATAAGGCACGCCGGCGTAGACGGCAAGCAAAACGGAGGCCAGAATGGCCTTGTACAAGGAATCAAAAATCACACCGTTAATTACTCTCTGGGTACAAAAAAAAGTACGAAAAAAAATGTTTGTAATTCTCTTTGATGTACTGATGTGGTATCGACCAGAACGATAAATAAGTCACACCGGCGCAAATGGCAAGAAAAACGGAGGCCAGAATTGCCTTGTACAAGAAATCAAAAATCACGCCGTTAAGTACTCTATGGGTAAAAAAAAAGTACGAAAAAAAACATTTGTACTCTTCGAAGTAATGATGTGGTATCAACCCGAACGACAAATAAGGCACACCGGCGAAAACGACAAGCAAAACGGAGGCCAGAATGGCCTTGTACAAGGAATCAAAAATCACACCGTTAAGTACTCTATGGGTAAAAAAAAGTACGAAAAAAAACATTTGTAATTCTCTTCGAAGTAATGATGTGGTATCGACCCGAACGACAAATAAGGCACACCGGCAAAAACGGCAAGCAAAACGGAGGCCAGAATGGCCTTGTAAAAGGAATCAAAAATCACACCGTTACTACTCTATGGGTACAAAAAAAAGTACGAAAAAAACATTTGTAATTCTCTTCGAAGTACTAATGTGATATCGACTAGAATGATAAATAAGGAACGGCGGCGCAAACCTCAAGCAAAACGGAGACCAGAATGGCTTTATACAAGGAATCAAAAATCACACCGTTAAGTACTCTATTTGTAATTCTCTTTGAAGTACTGATGTGATATCGTCCAGAACGATAAATAAGGAACGCCGGCGCAAACAGCCAGCAAACCGGAGGCCAGAATGGCCTTGTATAAGGAATCAAAAATCACACCGTTAATAAAAAATCACACCGTTAAGTACTCTATGGGTATAAAAAAAAGTACGACAAAAAAAGTTTGTAATTCCTTTTGAAGTACTGATGTGGTATCGACCAGAACGATAAATAAGGCACGCCGGCGCAAACGACAAGCAAAACGGAGGCCAGAATGGCCTTGTACAAGGTATCAAAAATCACACCGTTAAGTACTCTATGGGTACAAAAAAAAGTACGAAAAAAAACATTTGTAATTCTCTTTGAAGTACTGATGTGGTATCGACCGGAACGATAAATAAGGCACGCCGCGCAAACGGCAAGCAAAACGGAGGCTAGAATGGCCTTGTACATGGAATCAAAAATCACACCGTTAATTACTCTATGGGTACAAAAAAAAGTACGAAAAAAACGTTTGTAAATCTCTTTGAAGTACTGATGTGGTATCGACCAGAACGATAAATAAGGCACGCTTGCGAAAACGGCAAGCAAAACGGAGGCCGGAATGGAATCAAAAATAACACCGGTAAGTACTCTATGGGTACAAAAAAAAGTATGAAAAAAAGTTTATAATTCTCTTTGAAGTACTGATGTGGTATCGACCAGAACGATAAATAAGGCACGCCGGCTCAAATAGCAAGCAAAACAGTGGCAGAATGGAATTGTACAAGGAATCAAAAATTACACCGTTAAGTACTCTATGGGCACAAAAAAAAAGTAAGAAAAAAAGATAAATATGGCACAACGGCGCAAACGGCCAGCAAAACGGAGGCCAGAATGGCCTTGTACAAGGAATCAAATATCACACCGTTAAGTACTCTATGGGTACAAAAAAAATTACGAAAAAAATGTTTGTAAATCTCTTTGAAGTAGTGATGTGGTATCGACCTGAACGATAAACAAGGCACGCTTGCGCAAACGGCAAGCAAAATGGAGGCCAGAATAGCCTTGCACAAGGAATCAAAAATCACACCGTTTAGTACTCTATGGGTACAAAAAAAAGTATGAAAAAAACTTTAAAATTCTCATTGAAGTAATGATGTAGTGTCGACCAGAACGATATATAAGGTACGCCGGCTCAAAGAGCAAGCAAAACGGAGTCCATAATGTAATTGTACAAGGAATCAAAAATTACCGCGTTAAGTACTATATGGGTACAAAAAAAAGTACGAAATTTTCTTTTTGTAATTCTCTTTGTACTACTTATGTGATATCGATCAGAACGATAAATATGGCACGCCGGCGCAAACGGCAAGCAAAACGGAGGCCGGAATGGCCTTGTACAAGGAATAAAAAATCACACCGTTAAGTACTCTCTGGGTACAAAAAAAGTACGAAAAAACGTTTGTAAATCTCTTTGAAGTACTGATGTGGTATCGACCTGAACGATAAACAAGGCACGCTTGCGCAAACGACAAGAAAAACGGAGGCCAGAATGGCCTTGCACAAGGAATAAAAAATCACACCGTTTAGTACTCTATGGGTACAAAAAAAAGTATGAAAAAAAGTTTAAAATTCTCTTTGAAGTAGTGATGTGGTATCAACCAGAACGATAAATAAGGCATGCCGTCTCAAACAGCAAGCAAAACGGAGTCCATAATGGAATTGTACAAGGAATCAAAAATAACAACGTTAAGTACTATATGGGTACAAAAAAAAGTAAGAAAAAAAAGTTTGTAATTCTCTTTGAAGTACTTATGTGATATCGATCAGAACGATAAATATGGCACGCCGGCGCAAACGGCAAGCAAAACAGAGGCCAGAATGGCCTTGTACAAGGAATAAAAAATGACACCGTTAAGTACTCTAAGGGTACAAAAAAAAGTACGAAAAAAACGTTTGTAAATCTCTTTGAAGTACTGATGTGGTATCGACCTGAACGATAAACAAGGCACGCTTGCACAAACGGAGGCCAGAATGGCCTTGCACAAAGAATCAAAAAACACACCGTTTAGTACTTTATGGGTACAAAAAAATGTATGAAAAAAGTTTAAAATTCTCATTGAAGTACTGATGTGGTATCGACCAGAATGATAAAGAAGGAACGCCGGCTCAAACAGCAAGCAAAACGGAGTCCTGAATGGAATTGTACAAGGAATCAAAAATTACAGCGTTAAGTACTCTATGGGTACAAAAAAAGTAAGAAAAAAAAGTTTGTAATTCTCTTTGAAGTACTTATGTGATTTTGATCAGAACGATAAATATGGCATGCCGGCGCAAACGGCAAGCAAAACGGAGGCCAGAATGGCCTTGTACAAGGAATCAAAAATCACACCGTTAAGTACTCTATGGGTACAAAAAAAAGTACGAAAAAACGTTTGTAAATCTCTTTGAAGTACTGATGTGGTATCGACCAGAATGATAAACAAGGCACGCTTGCGCAAACGGAAAGTAAAACGGAGGCCAGAATGGCCTTGCACAAGGAATCAAAAATCACTCCGTATAGTACTCTATGGGTACAAAAAAAAGTATGAAAAAAAGTTTAAAATACTCTTTGAAGTACTGATGTGGTATCAACCAGAACGATAAATAAGGCACGCCGGCTCAAACAGCAAGCAAAACTGAGTCCAGAATGGAATTGTACAAGGAATCAAAAATTACAACGTTAAGTACTCTATGGGTACAAAAAAAAGTAAGAAAAAAAAGTTTGTAATTCTCTTTGAAGTACTTATGTGATATCGATCAGAACGATAAATATGGCACGCCGGCGCAAACGGCAAGCAAAACAGAGGCCAGAATGGCCTTGTACAAGGAAAAAAAAATGACACCGTTAAGTACTCTAAGGGTACAAAAAAAAGTACGAAAAAAACGTTTGTAAATCTCTTTGAAGTACTGATGTGGTATCGACCTGAACGATAAACAAGGCACGCTTGCACAAACGGAGGCCAGAATGGCCTTGCACAAAGAATCAAAAAACACACCGTTTAGTACTTTATGGGTACAAAAAAATGTATGAAAAAAGTTTAAAATTCTCATTGAAGTACTGATGTGGTATCGACCAGAATGATAAAGAAGGCACGCCGGCTCAAACAGCAAGCAAAACGGAGTCCTGAATGGAATTGTACAAGGAATCAAAAATTACAGCGTTAAGTACTCTATGGGTACAAAAAAAGTAAGAAAAAAAAGTTTGTAATTCTCTTTGAAGTACTTATGTGATTTTGATCAGAACGATAAATATGGCATGCCGGCGCAAACGGCAAGCAAAACGGAGGCCAGAATGGCCTTGTACAAGGAATCAAAAATCACACCGTTAAGTACTCTATGGATACAAAAAAAAGTACGAAAAAAACGTTTGTAAATCTCTTTGAAGTACTGATGTGGTATCGACCAGAATGATAAACAAGGCACGCTTGCGCAAACGGAAAGCAAAACGGAGGCCAGAATGGCCTTGCACAAGGAATCAAAAATCACTCCGTATAGTACTCTATGGGTACAAAAAAAAGTATGAAAAAAAGTTTAAAATACTCTTTGAAGTACTGATGTGGTATCAACCAGAACGATAAATAAGGCACGCCGGCTCAAACAGCAAGCAAAACTGAGTCCAGAATGGAATTGTACAAGGAATCAAAAATTACAGCGTTAAGTACTCTATGGGTACAAAAAAAAGTAAGAAAAAAAAGTTTGTAATTCTCTTTGAAGTACTTATGTGATATCGATCAGTACGATAAATATGCCACGCCGGCGCAAACGGCAAGCAAAACGGAGGCCAGAATGGCCTTGTACAAGGAATCAAAAATCACACCGTTAAGTACTCTATGGGTACAAAAAAAAGTACGAAAAAAACGTTTTTCAATCTCTTTGAAGTACTGATGTGGTATCGACCTGAACGATAAACAAGGCACGCTTGCGCAAACGGAAAGCAAAACGGAGGCCAGAATGGCCTTGCACAATGAAACAAAAATCACACCGTTTAGTACTCTATGTGTACAAAAAAATGTATGAAAAAAAGTTTAAAATTCTCTTTGAAGTACTGATGTGGTATCGGCCAGAACGATAAATAAGGCACGCCGGCTCAAACAGCAAGCAAAACGGAGTCCTGAATGGAATTGTACAAGGAATCAAAAATTACAGCGTTAAGTACTCTATGGGTACAAAAAAAGTTAGAAAAAAAAGTTTGTAATTCTCTTTGAAGTACTTATGTGATATTGATCAGAACGATAAATATGGCATGCCGGCGCAAACGGCAAGCAAAACGGAGGCCAGAATGGCCTTGTACAAGGAATCAAAAATCACACCGTTAAGTACTCTATGGGTACAAAAAAAGGTACGAAAAAAACTTTTGTAATTCTCTTTGAAGTACTGATGTGATATCGACCAGAACGATAAATAAGGCACGCCGGCGCAAACGGAAAGCAAAACGGAGGCCAGAATGGCCTTGTACATGGAATCAAAAATCACACCGTTAAGTACTCTATGGGTACAAAAAAGTATGAAAAAAAGTTTAAAATACTCTTTGAAATCTTGATGTGGTATCAACGAGCGATAAATAAGGCACGCGGCTCAAGCGACAAGCAAAACGGAGTGAATGGAATTGTACAAGGAATCAAAAATTACACGTTAAGTACTCTATGGGTACAAAAAAAGTATGAAAAAAAAGTTTGTAATTCTCTTTGAAGTACTGATGTGGTATCGACCAGAACGATAAATAAGGCACGCCGGCGCAAACGGCAAGCAAAACGGAGGCCAGAATGGCCTTGTACAAGGAATCAAAAATCACACCGTTAAGTACTCTATGGGTACAAAAAATAGTACGAAAAAAACGTTTGTAATTCTCTTTGAAGTACTGATGTGATATCGACCAGAACGATAAATAATGCACGCCGGCGTAAACGGCAAGCAAAACGGAGGCTAGAATGGCCTTGTACAAGAATCAAAAATCACACCGTTAAGTACTCTATGGGTACAAAAAATGTATGAAAAAAAGTTTGGAATTCTCTTTGAAATCTTGATGTGATATCGACCAGAACGATAAATAAGGCACGCCGGCTCAAGCGGCAAGCAAAGCGGAGGCCAGAATGGCCTTGTACATGAATCATAAATCACACGTTAAGTACTCTATGGGTACAAAAAAAGTTAAAAAAAAGTTTGTAATTCTCTTTGAAGTACTTGTGTGATGTCGATCGAACGATAAATATGGCGCTGGTGCAAACGGCAAGCAAAACGGAGGCCAGAATGGCCTTGTACAAGGAATCAAAAATCACACCGTTAAGTACTCTATGGGTACAAAAAAAAGTACGAAAAAAACGTTTGTAATTCTCTTTGAAGTACTGATGTGATATCGACCAGAACGATAAATAAGGCACGCCGGCGCAAATGGCAAGCAAAACGGAGGCCAGAATGGCCTTGTACATGTAATCAAAAATAACACCGTTAAGTACTCTATGGGTACAAAAAAAGTATGAAAAAAAACGTTTGTAATTCTCTTTGAAGTACTGATGTGGTATCGACCAGAACGATAAATAATGCACGCTTGCGCAAACGGTAAGAAAAACGGAGGCCGAATGGCCTTGTACAAGGAATCAAAAATCACACCGTTAAGTACTCTATGGGTACAAAAAAAAGTATGAAAAAAAGTTTGTAATTCTCTTTGAAGTACTGATGTGGTATCGACCAGAACGATAAATAAGGCACGCCGGCACAAACGGCAAGCAAAACGGAGGCCAGAATGGCATTGTACAAGGAATCAAAAATCACACCGTTAAGTACTTTATGGGTACAAAAAAAAGTAAGAAAAAAGTTTGTAATTCTCTTTGAAGTACTTATGTGATATCGACCAGAATGATAAATAAGGCACGCCGGCGTAAACGGCAAGCAAAACGGAGGACATAATGGCCTTGTAAAAGGAATCAAATATCACACCGTTAAGTACTCTATAGGTACAAAAAAAGTACGAAAAAAACTTTTGTAATTCTCTTTGAAGTACTGATGTGATATCGACCAGAACGATAAATAAGCCACGCCGGCGCAAAGGGCTAGCAAAACGGAGGCCATAATGGCCTTGTACATATAATCAAAAATAACACCGTTAAGTACTCTATGGGTACAAAAAAAGTATGAAAAAAAAGTTTGTAATTCTCTTTGAAGTACAGATGTGGTATCGACCAGAACGATAAATAAGGCACGCTTGCGCAAACGGTAAGAAAAACGGAGGCCAGAATGGCCTTGCACAAGGAAACAAAAATCACGCCGTTAAGTACTCTATGGGTACAAAAAAAAGTATGAAAAAAAGTTTATAATTCTCTTTGAAGTACTGATGTGGTATCGATTAGAACGATAAATAAGGCACGCCGGCTCAAACAGAAAGCAAAACGGAGTCCAGAATGGAATTGTACAAGGAATCAAAAATTACACCGTTAAGTACTCTATGGGTACAAAAAAAAGTAAGAAAAAAAGTTTGTAATTCTCTTTGAAGTACTTATGTGATATCGATCAGAACGATAAATATGGCACGCCGGCGCAAACGGAAAGCAAAACGGAGGCCAGAATGGCCTTGTACAAGGAATCAAAAATCACACCGTTAAGTACTCTATGGTTACAAAAAAAAGTACGAAAAAAACGTTTTTAATTCTCTTTGATGTACTGATGTTGTATCGACCTGAACTATAAATAAGGCACGCTTGCGCAAACGGCAAGGAAAACGGAGGCCAGAATGGCCTTGTACAAGGAATCAAAAATCACACCGTTAAGTACTCTATGGGTACAAAAAAAAGTATGAAAAAAATTTTAAAATTCTCTTTGAAGTACTGATGTGGTATCGACCAGAACGATAAATAAGGCACGCCGGCTCAAACAGCAAGCAAAACGGAGTCCAGAATGGCCTTGTACAAGGAATCAAAAATCACAGCGTTAAGTACTCTATGGGTACAAAAAAAAGTAAGAAAAAAAACGTTTGTAATTCTCTTTGAAGTACTGATGTGATATCGACCAGAACGATAAATAAGGCACGCCGGCGCAAACGGCAAGCAAAACGGAGGCCAGAATGGCCTTGTACAAGGAATCAAAAATCACACCGTTAAGTACTCTATGGGTACAAAAAAAGTACGAAAAAAAACGTTTGTAATTCTCTTTGAAGTACTGATGTGATATCGACCAGAACGATAAATAAGGCACGCCGGCGCAAACGGCAAGCAAAACGGAGGCCAGAATGGCCTTGTACAAAGAATCAAAAATCACACCGTTAAGTACTCTATGGGTACAAAAAAAGTACGAAAAAAAATTTGTAATTCTCTTTGAAGTACTGATGTGATATCGACCAGAACGATAAATAAGGCACGCCGGCGCAAACGGCAAGCAAAACGGAGGCCAGAATGGCCTTGTACAAGGAATCAAAAATCACACCGTTAAGTACTCTATGGGTACAAAAAAAAGTACGAAAAAAACGTTTGTAATTCTCTTTGAAGTACTGATGTGATATCGACCAGAACGATAAATAAGGCACGCCGGCGCAAACGGCAAGCAAAACGGAGGCCAGAATGGCCTTGTACAAGGAATCAAAAATCACACAGTTAAGTACTCTATGGGTACAAAAAAAAGTACGAAAAAAACGTTTGTAATTCTCTTTGAAGTACTGATGTGATATCGACCAGAACGATAAATAAGGCACGCCGGCGCAAACGGCAAGCAAAACGGAGGCCAGAATGGCCTTGTACAAGGAATCAAAAATCACACAGTTAAGTACTCTATGGGTACGAAAAAAAGTACGAAAAAAAACGTTTGTAATTCTCTTTGAAGTACTGATGTGATATCGACCAGAACGATAAATAAGGCACGCCGGCGCAAACGGCAAGCAAAACGGAGGCCAGAATGGCCTTGTACAAGGAATCAAAAATCACACAGTTAAGTACTCTATGGGTAATAAAAAAAGTACGAAAAAAACGTTTGTAATTCTCTTTGAAGTACTGATGTGGTATCTACCAGAACGATAAATAAGGCACGCCGGCGCAAACGGCAAGCAAAACGGAGGTCAGAATGGCCTTGTTCAAGGAATCAAAAATCACACAGTTAAGTACTCTATGGGTACGAAACAAAGTACGAAAAAAAAGTTTGTAATTCTCATTGAAGTACTGATGTGTTATCGACCAGAACGATAAATAAGGCACGCCGGCGCAAACGGCAAGCAAAACGGAGGCCGATATGGCCTTGTACAAGGAATCAAAAGTCACAAAGTTAAGTACTCTATGGGTAATAAAAAAAGTACGAAAAAAACGTTTGTAATTCTCTTTGAAGTACTGATGTGGTATTGACCAGAACGATAAATAAGG